>JABCPU010000823.1:0-25177 GCA_016800925.1 Suillus spraguei | reverse complement strand
GAAGAAGCAATGCCTGTCATACATTGCAATGCAGACAATGGCCGAACGATCCCGAGGAGATAAGTACACCCCATGGAAGATTGGAGATAAGGTTTGGCTATCTGCCGCTAATCTTAGACTCAAACTCCCATCAAGGAAACTCGCCCCAAAATGATACAGACCTTTCCCGATCATTGATGTCTTATCTCCCATCACGTTCACACTCAAACTCCCTCCGCAGTGGAAAATTCATCCCACGTTCCACGCTTCTGTCTTGTCGTCCTATAGTGAAACGGACGTACACGGTCCGAACTTCCCTGAACCACCACCTAACATCATCGAAGAAGAAGAAGAATACGAAGTAGAAGCAATTCTTTCTCACAAAGGAAGCGGCAATCGCCGACGCTATCTTGTTTCCTGGAAAGGATACTCATCGGGAGATAACGAATGGCTCCCAGAAAAGAACTTGAAGAACTCCGCTCGAATCTTGAATGCTTATAAGAAGCAATATGCCCTCTGATTATCCTTCAGTCAATCAACCGCACTAGCACTTGATCAACTACCAACATCGAAATGTCTTTCCCCACTGCCTACATCACTCCCGTCACCATTGCAAACAACGACTCCAACTCTGAAACTGAAAACTATGGAACTCTCACCGCCGAAATTGACAATACCTCCTACATTGAAGCCGCTATTCTCTGTCAAGGACACGCCCTTGAAATCGAAAGAATCCTCACTGAAAGAGGTGCTTTCCCTGCCCTACTCCTTGTCAACATCATCCGTACCGCAGCCCTTATCGAAACCACTGCCAAAGACACAGCAGAGATTACACTCCGTCACCATTTCCTTCATCTTCAAAAACGCATTCGTGCTTACGCTATGTTGTTGCTTCCTGATTCTTTTAAGAATGATGTTGAGGAAGCTATTCACATCGTTGCCGAACGTCGAGCAGGCATTGCTCGACCTCCCTCTCCGCAGAAAGATACGCCACTTCCTGTCCCAGCACCCCCTTCTTCACGCATTTATTCTAGTCTTGACGCCTTTACTGGCTTATACACTGCTGTCCAAGAGATCGGACAGCTCACCAACACAGTCATCGAAACCATCCAGCAATCAGTCGCTGAAACCAGAGCAGCCAGAAACCTAGTCGAAGAAGCCATCACTGATTTGCAACAAACACAAGCCGACTTAGCCTCTCCACGAACCCCATCTCCCATCGAACAACTGACTTCATCATCTCCCGTCATAGTCTCTCATGACCATCCTGCATGGCTATATGAGCCCTGTTCCGAAGAGCAGTGTGAAGCTGCAAAGAAGTTAGGAATTCCTGTTGTTGAATTAATAACACTCGGCCCTCGACTTCGTGACCTTCAGATCCATCCTCCCATGTCTATTCCATCATCATTTGGTCCAATGGACCCCGTCTCACCAGTCCTAGTTAAAGACTTTGGCATCACTTCCCCTTCTTCCTCTAACGAACTTCTTGCGACTGCTGAACGAGGAACTACCCCTGATCTCCCCGCCTCCGCGTACGTGCTAACTAGTAAACAACAAGCATAGCTTCGACGCGAAAATAACCTTGCCTTAAAACGCATGACGCGAAAGAAAGGGAAGAAGCGCGCCAGATCCACTAGTCCCCCACCCATTATCTCACCATCACCATTATGGATGACCATCTCTAACACCGACGAAAACATGAAATGCTGAATCTGCGGCATCGTCAGACACCGGCAAAAGAATTGTCCCGACTATCAGTGTCAAATCTGTCTGCGACACGGTCCCACTCATCTGTCCATTTACTGCCCTCAGCATCGTGGGGAACCTCCGTTTACGCTTACCTGGAAGGACGATGGATTTTATGACGCACTGCGTAGGTGGGAACAGTATCTTATTAACCGTCGACGACGGAAGGAAGGTCGACGGGCAAGGACTGTAGCAGAAGAGGAAGCGGCTTATATGCTAGGAGGATCTGCCGCTGATGAAGACGTCACCAACTATGACGACTATGATCCCGTCTATGATGACAATAGAGATGATTGAAAGTCGGTGACTTTCACTGTAATACGGGGGTAATGTTACAGCTGTACATGCCCCTATTCATTTTCCCTTTGTTTCCTTACTTGTATATCATGTCACATGACTCTGACTCACATGCTCAATGCATCTGTACAAACACATGCCTTCCTTATTAGGATACGCAGTTACGTTCTCATGGTTACTTGGTCTGCGCGCACATATTGGCCTATTTAAGCACAGTGTACTTGTAGTAGATTCCCTACTTTAATCTTACTGGGTTTTACCTGGAATCTCCTTCGCTTAGGTCTCCAACCTAAGTCGTCTTGAATCGTCTCTAAGTCTAAGCACTCCTTAGCCTTAGTCTCTATTCTTGTAGAACCTCTAAGACTTACAGTGGCTCAAAAAACTGTCCGCATGTTTTGGCATTTTTCACTATCTATAATATTGTGTGAGAACAAACAAATGCCTCAAAAACATGCTTATACCACATTGTAGTATGGCTTCAGGGCTTTCATTTGAGCCCTACACTGTGGGAATCGGTGGAGATATGGTGGAGATACAAGGCTCACAAAATTGTGACTCATGCGGACAGTTTTTTGACTCAAGTATTTTACAGTAATAACCAGGTATTCTAGTATTTTGTATGACCTCCCTTGGCTTTAATTACTACCTCTATCCTTCTAGGCATACTCTCAATTAATTTCTGGCAATCCTCAGCTGTGATCTTCCCCCATTCCACTGCTACTCTCTCCCAAAGCTCCCATACTCCTTTAGGGGGGTTTTCATAGGCTTGAAGCTTTTTCTTGAGTGTTCCCCAGAGATGTTCAATGACATTGACATCAGGAGACTGTGCTGGCCAGTCAAGAACATTGATGTTATGTTCTTCAAACCATTCCCTAGCTCTTCTGGATGTGTGCTTGGGATCATTATCCTGTTGGAAAATGATATCTTCTTCATCAATCCCTGATTCTGCCAAGCTAGGCAGCAAGTGGTCATTTAAAATGTCCACATACTGCTCAGCATTCATCTTCCCCTCAACCTCAGCAAGCATTCCCACACCATTCCATCCCATACAGCCCCATACCATTAAAGAACCTCCTCCAAACTTGACAGTCCCATTAACCTCTCTGTCTGTTAGGCCATCTCCCTTCTTTTTCCATACATACACCTTCCCATCTGACCCAATCCTATTGATTTTGGTCTCATCTGACCATATAACATGCTTCCAGTCCTCTACAGTCCAGTGTTGATGAGCTAAGGCAAAGGCTAGTCTTCTCTGCCTATGTTTGATGGAGAGAAGAGGCTTTTTCTTCTTTGTTACTGCCTTGAGATGAGCTGCCTTGAGAACATTCCTCACAGTTTGTGAAGAGACAGGGGTAGTGATGGTGGAATTGATATAATGGGTGGCTTGGACAGCATTATCAGCCTTTCCTGTAGTGATATGTTGGATAATAGCCCTTTTGTCAGTAGAGGTAAGCTTGGATGGACGTCCTCCACAAGAGTTTTCCTTGTCTGGGTGGCTTTCTTTGATGAACTTGGCCACAGTGGACTTGCATACTCCAGTTCTAGAGGAAATTTGGCGAGCAGAGAGGCCAGCATAAGACAGAGAGAGGATATTATCTCTTTGAGCAGAGGAGATGGCTTTCATGGTGATTATGACTATGATACATGAGATATTCTGGTTTATATAGTCATAAAATAACATAATGACACCACTTTATAATTTATATAATAGTGGCATGATTTTTATGGTGTCATAAATAATGATTTATATAGTTTTAATATACACTCAAAAACTGTCCACATGAGTCATCATTTTATAAGCCTTATATCTCCACCATATCTCCGCCGATTCCCACGGTGTAGGGCTCAAATAAAAGCCCTGAAGCCATACTACAATGTGGTATAAGTATGTCCTTGAGGAATTTGTTCATTCTCACACAATATCATAGATAGTGAAAAATGTCAAAACATGCGGACGGTTTTTTGAGCCACTGTATCTTAGAGGCCGAACCCTTGATCGTACTCGGAATGCGTTCCTTGTACTTTCACCTTGTCCTCTTCTGGGCATTGTAGGAACTTCCCAGCAGACCGTCTGTGTCTTTTCACTGTCGCTGGTGACGCCACCCCAGTTC
Organism: Suillus spraguei; assembly: GCA_016800925.1. NCBI lineage: Eukaryota > Fungi > Basidiomycota > Agaricomycetes > Boletales > Suillaceae > Suillus > Suillus spraguei. The sequence continues at coordinate 21,044 of JABCPU010000823.1, read as the reverse complement.
GCAACATTACTTGGGAAAGGGGCACAGTGCATGAACTGAGGCTAAAGCCCTTCGGATCTCTTACCCCTTGAGTATGGTCTTAACACCAAATCACTTTCTCCAATGGAATGCAGGTGTTTTGCAACAACTGTGCTACTGCAATTTGTGGTAAGTTACAACAATCACCTTCTCAGACAAGCAGGTAGGATCCCCGGTCAAGACTAGTCACTACTTCAGAGATCTTCTAGCTTACTATTGAACCTGCTGCCAAGGAACTCACTATGAGTATTAAGCAGATAACAGGAATGAATGTCCTTGGATTTCAATACCAAGTCCCCTTTCAATAACTAGAGTCTATCAGTCAGTGAAGACCTTAACTCAGTATTGCTACTCAGATGTGCAAGATCAAGTGTCACTGTCAACCCCTAAAGTCTCTCCCACTAAGCTACTCTGGCCTGAGATGGACTGAAGAGACAACCCAAATATTAGAAACACAAAGACACTAGCACCAACAAACTTTGAAAGAGAGAGATAACCCAGAGATCAAATAAAAAGAAAGAAAAGAGAAAGAATCAAAAGAAACAGAAGCAAGGAAACAGACAAACAGAGACAGAAAAAGAGAGAGGAAAGATGAAAGAAAACTAGAAAGATTTTGTCAAAGAAAAATGTTTGTTGTCTTGCTAGTTGTTGAGCACAGTGAGCTCAAGGTAGTGCTATCTCACAGAGTGGACTTCCAATCTTACTGTTGTTGACAATATTCTTGACAGTGTGCTGATAGTGCTGGTCAAACTTCACTCTCAGTTATACTTTCTGAGGGAGAGAAATCTCTCTTTTTTATTGACAAAAAGGTGGGTCTTATATAGACAAAATGAATGGCTATGCTACTGTTTTCCCACATTTTGTAGGGGTGCTAACCTACCCTATTTATTGAGTATTGTCATAGTTTGATTTGTAATACGCTCAAGGGTGTGAGAAGAAGTCATGTGAGATATCAATGGCTATGCATAAATTTGAGATCAGGTGACTATTAGTGGCTATCCTAGGAGAAATATCAATTATGTAATATTTGAGGCATAAATTCGCACTTTTTGTAGTTGCATAGAAATGACACGAGTAAAACATAGTGGGTTTCATGAGTTTCTCTGCAGGGTAACTTTATGTAATTATTTTTCTGGGGTCACCTGACATCTGTGGAAATCTTATGAAGTAGTTTCTGGAACCAAACATACATAAACACACCCATGAAAAATGAATTAGAAATAATAAGCAAAACTTTTTATGAGCAAAAAAAAACTTTCAGTTCTGGGTCATAGATCAATTTTTGAATAGAGGAACACTAAGTTATTATAGTCCTGGTATTATTTGTCAGCTGCAGTAGTGCTTAGTCAGCCATGCACCAGACCAGTTTGGTGTGTGTCAGTGTATCTTCATGCTCATCATCATCAGAGATTTCTTCAATATGAGCCTGTTTACTGCTACTAGAAGGTGTAGATATTGTGGGCTGCGCCATGGAAGGCTCCAGTGATGGAGCTGGGGTGGCAGCCTGTGGGTTTTTGGTAGTAGACTTGGTAGCAGCCTCTGCAGCCTGGAAGTTGTTGATAGCCTTCATTTGTGATGGGAGGGCTGCCTTTTCAGAGTGCTTGAGAAGGGCAGCTGTCAGTTTTGTCTGATGTATGGGACATGCCACATGAGGCTCATTGGCATTGGTGGAGGTTGCAGTGTCTGAGCTGATTATTTGAAGGTAATCAGTAGATGGGTAAGGATGCACATACAATAAGGTGTAGTTTGGACAGCGACTCCAGGTTCAAAATTCCCGGTTCAAAACTGCATGTGATGACTGCATGTGTGATAGAGATAATCAGTAGAGATCAGTCATACCTACTTGAGTATAGAGCCTACAATGAATCTTATTATCGATTGCTGCGCCCACATGGACCTTGAAGCACAAACACAGCATTGGAAACGCCAAATCATGGTCGTCATAACCATTGCAGTCGCTCAAATTGCCTATCTTTACAATCTTCTGTTCTTATCCTGCACTGAAAGAATTCCATATCACACATCCATCCTCACTGGTCAAGCATGGATATACGAGCTGATTAGTGGTCATCCAGACCGAATCAAACACAACTTTGGTGTTAACCTTGAGGTCTTTGAAGAACTGTTAGAAACTCTTAACCGATATGGATTTGTTCACTCTCGCAACAGTGTAACTGTTGCAGAGCAACTCGGGATCTTTTTGTATACATGTGTTACAGGACTTTCTTCTCGCCATGTTGGAGAGAGATTCCAGCGCTCTCCTGACACAATTACAAGGTACATACATTGATAATTCAATACAAGCAGTGTGCTGACTTTTGCAGATATTTCAAACACATGCTCATATTCTTTGTGTCACCTCCATTTTACACCTCAAATGTCCTATTCCTGGACCATGACACCCCCATTTCTGCAGCAATCCATGCAGACCCATGGTTCAGGTTCTTTGATGAGTGTATCGGCGCTGTTGATGGTACTCACATCCATGTCTTTGCACCTCTTGAAGAACATATCATGCTGCGCAACCGAAAAGGATTCTTATCACAAAACTGCTTGTTTATATGTGGCTTAGATTTTTTTTTACATATTCGCTCACAGGATGGGATGGATCGGCTGCTGATGCCACTCTTTGGAATGACGCACGCTCTCATGACTTGTGCATGCCTCCACACAGGTATCTACTGGCTGATGCAGGTTTTGGTACTTGCGATGCACTTTTAGTGCCTTACCGGGGTGTGCACTATCACTTGAAAGAGTGGCGTCAAGCAAATCTCATGTAAGTTTATTTATTCTGCACTTGTTTCAGTAGGTAGTCATCTATAGGCCACAAGATTCAAAAGAGCTGTTCAATTTGCACCATGCGGCACTGTGCAATGTAGTTGAACGGATCTTTGGTGTTATGAAGCGCCAATGGTGCATTTTGATAAGTGCGCCTGAATATAGCATGGAAGTCCAGGCCAAGATCCCAGCAGCGCTATGTGCCATTCATAACTTCATGTGGAGACACAATCCTGATACTGATCTTGCCCTTGAGGACGAGTATGATCTTGCGGAGGATGATACTGTAGGATCTGGTACACTTTCTGAAGGACCAGCAGACACTCCTGAGCAGAGATGAGCAGATGCTCGTCGAGAGGCAATCGCACTAGTGATGTGGACTGATTATCTTGAGGAATGCACACAAAGGGGACTCCCATTGCCATAGTTGCAGGTATTACAACAAATTTGTACCAATGCTATGTTACAATCATATATTCTGAGTCAACCGATGCCCGGCGTGTCAGCACACCATCATCCTGTGAGTCAACTGATGTATGGCATGGGCTGCGTGGCTCACCACCGCAAAGTACTCGTTTCTCCTCCAACCACTCAGCCCTTGTCACTTCATCTAACAAGTAAAAGATGATGGCCTGGTTCTCATGTTCGGCCAAAAAATTGGCAATGGCCAATGCTCTTTACTCATTAGTTCCATGCATGTATTGAGTAAGGAAACAGCCCTTCCAACATGTGTGGAAGGCTGCACTGGCAGCTGCGGAACTAACACAAGGCTCTTCTGCATCTCACATATGACTTCAATGAGGCTCTTCATTGTTTCAGTACCTTCCTGCTGCACCAATAATATGGCAGATGGCGGCCAACTTTGTTTCTGGGAGCCTGCAGCTGATGCAGGGGAAAGCGCACTAAATTTATGCTTTCCACAGCTAATACTTGTCCATGCGGAGTCAGTAGTAGAGCCTTCAGTGGAAGGAGAGAGGAAGGTGGACAGAACATGTGACCCAAGCAATGATGGATCTACTGAAGATTCTGGCGGCCCTGGATGTGTACATTCTGTTGCTGGGGGGATGGAAGATGGTATAGGGTCCAGGGGAGTTGTGTTGCTGGCAGTGGCAGTGGCTTTGGTGCCTCTGTGAATATGGGAACCTTTTGACTTGGTCGGCATCAGATGTTCCATGGTTTCAAAGTGATCAAAGCCCTTCATCATGAAGGGCTTTGCGTGAGGATGGGCCTGAAAAAAAAATGTTATCAAGGGGAATCTGTAGTTTAGTGCAATGACTCACCTTAGTAAAGCGTGCCCACACATCATCCTTTCTGTCTGTGATACCCACTCCCTGCTCATTACTCCATGTAAAACCTGATGTACACTTTATTTCAACAATGCTTTGGTATGATTTCTTCAACTATAAATAACACATGATCAGATTATTGCTACTGAAAAGTTTACTAGAGACATACCACTGTCCATTTGTTCTTGCAGACTATACCACTCTTTTCTGCACCCCTCTGATGTGGGTATTTTGCATTGAGGTGGGTGGATGCTTGATTGAAAGTAGGCATCTTGAAGCCTCCATCACCTGATGAAGGAAACACCAGCACCAGGAACTCAAGGAAGGTCATTTCCTCTGCCTTTGATCACACTGCAGGAGCCTTCTTTACACATGTTGAGTGTTGAACCCCGAGTGCCGGAGCTCGGGGTTCGGCAGTCAAAACAATGTGAAAGACCTCGATCCACATATTTTATGTGCCAACCCCGAACTCCAGCACCTGGCACTCGGGACTCCGGACTTCCGAGCTCCGGCACCCGGGAGTTAGCACAATGTGAGGCAATACCATGATATTGATTTACACATGTTGAGTGCCGAACCCTGAGCTCTGGCACCCGGGAGTTAGCACAATGTGAGGCAATACCATGATATTGATTTACACATGTTGAGTGCCGAACCCCAAGCTCCGGCACCTGGGAGTTAGCACAATGTGAGGCAATACCATGATATTGATTTACACATGTTGAGTGCCGAACCCTGAGCTCCGGCACCCTGGAGTTAGCACAATGTGAGGCAATACCATGATATTGATTTACACAAGTTGAGTGCTGATCCCCGAGTGCCGGTGTGAGGCAATACCATGATATTGATTTACACAAGTTGAGTGCTGATCCCCGAGTGCCGGGTGCCGGAGCTCGGGGTTCGGCACTCAACATGTGTAAATCAATATCATGGTATTGCCTCACATGGTAACCCGGCACTCGGTGATCGTGATTCGGGACTCAACTTTGTATTGCCTCACATGGTTCTAACTCATGGTTCTAACTCATGGGTGGCGGGGTTCGGGGTTCGGTGTTAAAATATGTGGATCGATATCTGTCTCATTGTTATGAGTACCAAGTCCCGAGTCCCGAGTGCCGGGTGCCGGAGTTCAGGGTTCGGCATTCAACATGTGTACATCAATATCTTTGTATTGACTCACATTGGTCTTACTCCCGGGTGCTGGGGTTTGGGGTTGGGTGGTTAAATATGTGGATTGATATCTTTTACATGGTTATGAGTCCCGAGTCCAGATTCCCAACTGCCGGGTGCCAGAGTTCAGGGTTCGGCACTCCCCACGTGTAAATCAATATCTTGGTATTGCCTCACATATTTCTAACTCCCGGGTGCCAGGGTTCGGGGTTCAGTGATAGAAAATGTGCATCAACATCTTTCACATTGTTATAAGTTCCAAGGCCCGAGTCCCGAGTGCCGGGTGCCGGAGTTCGGGGTTCAGCACTCAACATGTGTCAATCAATATCTTTGTATTGCCTCACATTGTTCTAACTCCCGAGTGCCGGAGTTTGGGGTTAGCACATCAAATATGTGGATTGATATCTGTCACATGGTGATGAGTCCCAACTCCAGGGTCCTGGGGTTTGGGGTTTGGCACTTAAGATATATGGAATGATATGTTTCACAATGTGACCCGGCACCCGGTGTTACAATCGTACGTGCCCCTATTCATTTTCCCTTTGTTTCCTACTTGTATATCATATCACGTGACTCTGACTCATATGCTCAACGCATCTGTACAACACATGCCTTCCTTATTAGGATACGCAGTTATGTTCTCATGGTTACTTGGTCTGTGCGCACATATTGGCCTATTTAAGCACAGTGCACTTGTAGTAGATTCTTTACTTTAATCTTACTGGGTTTTACCTGGAATCTCCTTTGCTTAGGTCTCCAACCTAAGTTGTCTTGAATCGTCTCTAAGTCTAAGCACTCCTTAGCCTTAGTCTCTATTCTTGTAGAACCTCTTAGACTTGTCTTTGAGGCCGAACCCTTGATCGTACTCGGAACGCGTTCCTTGTACTTTCACCTTGTCCTCTTCTGGACATTGTAAGAACCTCCCAGCAGACCGTCTGTGTCTTTTCACTGTCGCTGGTGACGCCACCCCAGTTCGTAACACCCAGCACAAGGTAACTCGACAGGTACGTTTCAAATTCTTTAAATTGTGTGTTGTGTTTGAGGTAGCCGGATATCCGGCATTCGCAAAATATCCATTGTGAATCTCCAGTATCCAGTTCCGGATTTCTGAACTTGGCATCCAGCACTGACATTCATTCAAACATTGTATATACATCTATGAACATACACTTATGTAGCCATTTCACCCTCATCAGCAGAGGGTTCAACCTTCACCTCAACATCCATATCATCAGAATCATATTCTGGGACAAGGTTGCCCGGATCATCTGGGTCCACAAGTTTGCTGGACGTTTGTGGATCCTCAGGCTGAATCTGGCTCAGCTCAAATATGAGACCCTCAATGATAGATGCAGGCTGGACTTTCGGAGACGGAGGCTCCATTCCTGCCATATCCAAGTCAATGAGGGGAGCAAGTGCAGATGGGAGGGGTGGGTGAGATGGCCAGGGGGACAGATTGATCAAGCAAAAAGGTTGTATTGACAGGAGAGTCGGGAAGTGGAAATGAAGGGTGCCGGTCCATGACTTTGTGACAAAGGCCCTCATGGAGGCGTTGCAGGGTATCAATCTTACCATCCTGCTCTGCCACACGAGCCTCAAGAAGAGCAATTCGAGCGGCACCATCCCAAATAGCAATTGCCATGGAATGGAGATCCGGCATGGGCACATCAAGTGCCAGATGAGGCACTGCGGCGCTTGAAGACGGAATAGCTAAGTGAAAGATAAGGTCAGATGGTCATAGACAATTGGGGTGACTCACAAGCTGGTGCAGGTGCAGGTGTCTTGGCGGCAGTGATTGTCTTGCTGCGCCCACGGGACTGTGCCTTGGGTGTGGTCACAGCAGGGACAGCTGGAGTGCCGGAGGGGCCACGAGATTGACTGCAAGTTCAGGCTTTGGACTGCGAGGCAGCTGGCGCATTGGAGGGAGCTCTGGAAGGTGTCCTGGAGTGAGCCTGCCGGGTGGTAGACTTCCCTCGAATATGTTTTGGCGGGGATCCCATGGATGCTGGGACACATTTGATCTTCTTGGTGGCGCAGCGGATGCACAACAAACATGGGGCACGGGTCCTCCTGTCCAACCGAGTGGCGCAGGGCCACTTCTCCTGGGTGCAATAATGGCAGGGGTTGTTCTGTGGGTTCCATTAGTTGATGGACTCATTGGAATTCATTAGAGTACTCACTGGGCCGGGAATGAGAATATCACCTGTATCCATGACTGCAGGTTCCTCAGCCGGAGTGCTGGACATTACCTGGGGGGTCTCGACGACCTCTGGACGACTGCCGGAGGTGGCCTGATAATGGGTAAGTACAGGCAGGAGGTCCGGACAACGAATCATGACTCACCATCACCTTGGGTGGACTGCCGGCAATGAGCTGATGATATATAAGCATTTTTCCAAGTGCCAGACAACTAAATATTACTTACTGAAGCAGGACCAAACAATTGCTTCTTTGGGGAACGTGGTGAATGAGGGGAATGAGGTGTCCCTACACCAATTGTGGAAGGCCGGGGAACGTTGAGTGCCGGCACTCCACTCGAAATAGGCTACAGAAAATTGAGAGAATGAAAACAATGAGCTAGACGACATACCTGAACAATTGTGTCTTCATCATCTTCCGACTCCACAAACACCTTCGGCTTCACATGGCGAGTTGCCTTGACCCGCTTGCGACCCTTCTTCGCCGACTTCGGAGGTGAGGAAGAGTGTCCGGACATCATGGGGGACTTCCTCTTCCTGCTCCCTTCCACCTCCGGCTCTGGGTCAGCAACAACCGCCTTACCTTTTCCTTTGTCCCGGAGCTCGGAGGTGGCGTGGGTGGAAGAACCAGCGACATTGCCGGCAACAATGGGTGGGGAGGGAAGGTCCACAGTGATTGGGCCAATGGAAGGGTTAGGCATGACAGGGAGATCACCTGAATGGTCACCTAACGCCTCCCAGGCACGAATCTTGCTGCGCCAGGAGTGTTTCAACACCCATGGGTCGTCATGGCCAATGCTGTGCCAGTTGGGCCACACCCAGGGAGTCATGGACCTGACTCTCATCAACTCCTTGGAGCAGGATGCAATAATGCCAGGCATGTAAGGCCCTTTCTCATGCTCCCTGACTATCTCAGCCTAAACAGATCTTAGAAAAACCAAAAGTAAAATTAACACATGAATGGTACTTACCACAAGATTAGTGACTTGTGCTGTCAGAGCAAGGTGGGCTTGGCCAGTGCCGGCAGGCATGAGCCGCGCCCCGGCGATGATGCCCACAATCTGAGCAGTGGTTGCCTTGAGACCAGCCAAAGAGGTTTGAACTGGAGTAGACATTTAGATTGAGTTGAAAGATGTGAAAGTTTGAGATAAGTTTGAAATCTGTTATCACTAGGATGAAGTTTCAAAGGAAACCAGACAATTGAAGGACGATCTTGATAAGCGTTGATTGTTTGTCTTTGTTTGGTCGTGGTTCAACTTTCAGCCGTTGCCAGCCATGTGTTGAACTTTGAAGTTATCAGTTATCAATCAGTTTGATCAGTTGATCAGACATCATGAGATCTCAACCAGCAGTCAGATTTTATGAACCTCCGGTCACTGAATACAACTCAATGGATGTGGATGACTCAACCGAGTCCCGGATTTCACTAGGTATGTTGTGCTTTCAGTACAGCTCTCAATTGACCGGAGATGGACCAGATGCACTGGATGATGTATACCTTGGGCCGGATGATGAGACTGAGTCCTGGATTTCATCAGGTATGTGTTGCTTTGAGTATATCTTCCAATTGACTGGACATTTATTAGATGCATGTGAAGATGTATACCTTGGGCCGGATGATGAGATCGACTATGATTCTGGGTCATCAGGTGTTCCGGATGTCTTGGATGCAGTTCCTGGTAGGTTTCTCAATTCACATTTAGATAATCCAACTTTGCATGTTCATTCAATCCATCCAGATCACTTATACCCAGCTCAGCCTGAGGAACTGCCTTTGTTCAATGATCCGGACTTGTACCTAGGGCCTGATGATGATCTTATTGATTGTGATGAAGCACCGGAATGTGCTGATGTTGAGATTGATGCTCCGGCTATCCCAGGAATAGCAATTCCAGGTGAGTTCATTCATACCATCTCATTTTTATTGTTGATGTGATGTCCCAAGCACATGCAACACCTCCTAAACGTCAGTCCCCCATACCGGAACTCAGCAATAAAGACCTGCGTGCCATGCTTAGGGAGTTCATGCCCCTAGGGTCATATGATCAAACAGAATGTGAGTATTTAATTGTTCATCCTGTATCTTTCTGCTAATTTTCTTGAAGTTGAATCAATTCTGGATCGCCTGGACCATTACCAACAGTGTCATGGCCATCTTCCGGAGCCTACCGTACATCAACTCCTCGAGGCTGACCGACCATTCCGAGTGGCTTGGGCTGACACATCCAACAAACTCAGAAGAGCTGATATGGACCTCCGGAGGTTGCAAAGGGCCAAACAGATGAGCTCTGAATTGCTGCTTGTATTAGATACCCTCATTGAAAAGTGTGATGATCAACCCCATATGTAAATATTTGGATATTCATTCACATACTTACATCATGTTCACCACTGAATTTTTCATGTATAACAATGACATTTCCAATTGATTTTAGATGATGCACACACCCAATTGTCGCATTCCAACTACCAATGATTGATTCCTGGGGTCCGGACCTCGGTGATTGGGATTCATCCGGAACTTGGTGATCAGGTTTCGTAATATTTGGAAATTCATTCACATACTTACATCATGTGAACCACGGAATTTTTCATGTATAACAATGACATTTCCAATTTATTGTAGATGATGCACAAACCCTAATGTCTAATACCAACTACCAATGATTGATACCTGGGTGCCAGACCTCAGTGATTGGGAGTCGTCCAGAACTCGGTGATCAGGATTCGTCCAGAACTCGGTGCTTGGGATTCAACATTTGGGACGTGGGACACTGTGTTTTGAGAAGTGTGACAAATGATGAAAATGTGGTAAACATGGGGGCAGTTTGGTATATGTACATTATTTCCTTCCCCTTGCCCTGGTTACTCAAAGTGTACTCTCTACTGGCTTTTGAGACTTACTCCGGGTGGTCCTTGCGGATGGTTCAATGACAGCTTTCTTGCCCTGTATACTCCTTGGTGCCAGCAATGTGTTCCTCTCTTCCACTTCCTCAGTGAACCCGGCCAGGAGGTCGCCCATCCGTGATGTCAAAAGTGCACCTGCCTTGGCCGGCCTGGCTGGGCGAGGCTCCGGCATTGAACATGGAACTTCTGTCTCCTTGCGTGCTGAAGATGGATGTGCTATTTGTCTGGTTTTTCTTCAGCGGGGATCAACCATCAGCCGAGTCATCATCAATGTCATACTCCTTGTCATGAGTTTCACTGTCAGTATCACTCTTGGCTTCGGTTGATGGATCCCAGGGCCTTCGGAGAGTGCCACTCTTCTGCATTCTCACTTTATGAGTCAGAGGAGATGGCGACTTGCCAGATACCACAGATGGTACCATGTCCCCATCCTTGTTCTTCCATGCTTTGAACAGGAATGTTGAATCTTTTCCTGTTTCCTGCTGAGCATACCAGAAATTGAGCAAGGCCATTGTGTCCCAGTTTTGCAACTTCGAAGGCTCCTTCAGGTCAATATCCGCCAGAAGATACTTCCTTGCCACAAAGTCATCCTGACTTTGTACGAGGGCACTCCATGGCACGACAGCCTTGTCATTCCCAGAACATATTCCTGTGTCCACACATTCAGCAACATCTTGGATGTTGCCACGACAGACTCACTGTAGTGCGATGTAAGAAACGCCCTGACTATGGCTTCATCCCCGCACTGAAAGGAATGTCTTGATTATCAGATGAACAATTCCAATTTCTGCAAGATGATCCGCATGAAAAGGACTCTTTGCCGGAAATACAAGCTGGCAAAGAATGGCATCTGTCATATACCATACTTCTAATCCCAGATCTGACCATATCCGATCAGATCCGATCCATTCCATTTCCGTCCGGTCCACAGATCCTGTCCGTACCACCCATCTGAATATGCTCACTTCTCGCACCTTAACTCCCTTGTGTACATCTGCATCTATCTCCTTTCGTCATTCCTCCTGTTTCCGGTATTCCGGTTGTTTATATTTCCGTCCTGTGTCACTGATCCATTTCCTGTGTTCATTTCCGATTCATGCTTACTGATCCGCTGTGCATTAACTAATAGACTTCCATTACACTTCATACATAGCCCTTGGTCCCGGACTTGTTGATTATCCGTCTTAGATACTTACAGTATATAAACCACTTGTAGATCTCCGTAGAACCTTAGTTCGAATATCATCTTAGATTCTACTCATTCCGCTTCTTCTGGACTTGAGCCACCCTCTGCTCTAAAGTCACCTTCCAAGACTTAGGATTGATTCCTATAGTCTATATCTCCGACTCTATCTTCGGATAGTCTACCTCCGTTAGTTTCTAGTTAGGAACTCGTTCCGAAGCTAGCCTTAATCTTTGTTCTATCCTTACGTTCTGAATAACCTTTGGACGTATCATATCCGATACCTTCGGACACCCGGATCTGTCACGCAACTCCTTCCGGATCTTCGGATGAATAACTTCTCCTTGAAATAAGGGGCATTACTCGAGAAAGGGGCACAGTGCACGAACTGAGGCCAAAGCCCTTCGGATCTCTCTACCTTTGAGTACGGTCTTAACAGCATCCCCGAAAGTGGCAAGGCTTTCGACAGACTTGATGAAGCTGCACCCGGCAATTTAAAGACACAATGGTTAGCCAGCGAGATGGTCGCTCAGTCCAAGAGAATCAGGGATCCTGCGGCAATGGATTTATATGAAATCAATATCAAGAAGGGTAAGTTAACATTCTTTGTCTCCATGGAGCTCCGCATTCATTTTTCACTTAGCACCAAGCAAAAAGGAGATTGAGCTTAGACTACTAGAAGCGGGTAATGCCCGTCATGCAGCACCCTCTCGCAGATCTGTGGCAACATGGATATCCATTGGGTTGGCAATTGAAGAGGCTCAAATTGCATTGCTCATTGAGGTCCGCAGAATTGGAAGACGATCGACGGAGACACAGAGATTAGATATCACCCGGCAATGCGATCATATCCAAGGCCAGATAGATGAATTCACTCGGTCTGCTCTTATGCATCTGGGAGAGGGATTTGATGCAGATGACGATCCTGACGACTTGAACATAGATATTCTTGATGATATCGATGATGACCTGGCAGATTTCACCGAGACATCTGATGCATGGACAAACTCACCTGAGCTCACCATAATTCCATTGCCATCAAACCTCGGGGTTGAACATTGCAGACACTGTATGGCAGAGGATCTGATTCCGTTGGAGATGTCGCTTCGTGAAGGGCAGGCCAATGATGCCCTGCACAATCTCTGCATTCACTTGTGCAACAAGGCTATCCTGTTCTGAACAACAGTTAGGCAAGCCAAATCTCAAGCCCAAAAACTCGAGCGTGGTCCCAGGTGACATCAGTGCAGCAGGCAGTATCCCTACATGCCAGCATATATACAAAAACCAGGAAGCAAATGATACAACTTGAGCCAGGGCCAGACCAGCTTCAGAAATACAAACCCCTGCTTCGCGAGCAGCTCAAAATCAGCACTGCCATTGGCGATCCAAACGCCCGAGGTCAGCGAAATGAGTCCCTCGCTTGGTTCTGGTCAGTGGAAGTCGATTTGGAGGGTCCAGAAAATTCGTGGAATGAGGAATGTGAGTTTGGGAATGCTTGATATATCCCATGGTGAGCTGACAGGACCCATCCCAAGTTTACCGAGTTCATTGGCTTCGGGCAAAGGCACTACAGGATCAATGGATGGAAGAAATATCATTGGTGCAATCAGAGATGGATTGGACGTGCAACTTTTTCTTGTGGAAGGCAACCCAATGGGGTGCCCGGATGCAGGAATCATTGTTGAAACAACTTCCGGGTCATGCATGCTATGCTGGAAGGCAGTCTCAAATGTATTCCTTACTAGCTCAGGATGCACAGGCAGCATTTCAAGACCTGCAGCCCTCGTTGATCGATGGTGCACATGAATGAATTTGTTTTGCTCATGAAATGCATATTTGACACCCAAACATTGAGTCCCGGGAATTGTCCGGGTCAGCCCATGTCAGAGTTTGAATCTCTAATCCATCCATCAGTGACTCATATCATCAGCTCTTCACCATCTGTCAGTGTCATTCCCAGCGTCACACTCTTGCATTAGCCATGCCTGAAACTCCTGCATCCACATCTGGCACTCCAAATACTGGACATCACTGGCAACCCATGAAGCTGAACCTTCAAGATATTTCTTGTACTTTGAATATGGCTGCATCACGCATCCGCGCATGTATCTCTCAATATCAGATGGAGGCTGCTAACAACCCTCCCTCTTCTGCCTGGATCATGTACTTTAAAGCCAGGCTGCAATGGGAGATCAATGTAAGTGACTGATTACCAGATGACCGGCTGACTTTTTTGGGCAATGCTGAGATTTCCAACAGACATTTGTTACGCCACTCCTGCAGTACTCAGCTGCAAGGAACATCATTTCTGTTGTTCCAAGCCCCGTTGCTCATGTCCTGACATTGTATCCCATGCTCACCTGGAACACTGTTCCAGACCACATCTTTTCATCCCACCTATGTCAGTTTGATGATGTCGCAGCTCCGGGACATCCATCCCGGATTATTCCCAGCTATGATACTCCATGGTGGATGGGACACACCGAAATTCCGAATGAACCATGGCAATGGGGTCAGATCATGAGGTCCTGTGTTGTTCACTACCAGCATTGGATGGAAAATGGAGTTGAGGATGATGGCTTGGTTCTTCCTGAGGAGGTAAATGACTCATCAGGCCCATCAGTGATGGGACTTAAGATGATTTGAGCATGCCTGGTAGCATTGATGGAGGAGCAAGATGAGGGTATCCATGAGAAGATGGCAGAGGTGAAGATGTACACTGACATGCTACAGAGATTGAAGAGAGGCAGGGGAGTGGAGTCCTCTTCACTGTGTTTAGATTAGAATGGTCTTCATTTCATACATGATGTAAAATATTTTATTCCGTCCAAATGATTGTCTTGACTCCCGGATATTTTGTTCTGGATTTTGAGGACTGGATGTCAAGATCTGGATGTAGAGTCCTAAATCCCAAACGCTGAGTGGCGAATGCCCAAGTGCCATGGTACTTAGAGTTTGGGACTCAATTCATGGGACTCGACTTCCGAATGGCAAGATTGCCTCACATATTCCTGAGTGGCGAGTCACAAATCTTAGGTACCAAACCCCGAACCCCAAAATTGTGGACTACCGGATTTCATGGTTTGGGGTTCAGCAATCAAGGTTCGAGACGAAATAGATATCTGTGCGACAGTGCGGGGTTCGGCACCCAACATGTGTGGATCAATAACTTTCACATTAGTCTGAGTGCCAAGTGCCGAGTTCCGGGTTCCGGGGCTTGGCGGCGTTCGGCACTTAACATGTGTGCATCAATATTATTCACAATGTTGTGAGTCCCGAGTTCCGGCTGTTGGGGTTCGCGGTTGGGCACTCAACATATGTGGATCAATAACTTTCACATTATTCTGAGTGCCGAGTCCCGAGTTCCGGGTGCCGGGGCTTGGCAGTCGGCATTTGGCACTTAACATGTGTGCATCAATATCATTCACAATGTTGTGAGTCCCGAGTCCCGAGTCCTGGCTGCCAGAGTTCGGGGTTCGGCACCCAACATGTGTGGATTATTCTGAGTGCCAAGTGCCGAGTTCCGGGTGCCGGGGCTCAGCAGTTGGCATTCGGCACTTAACATGTGTGCATCTATATCATTCACAATGTTGTGTGTCCCGAGTCCCGAGTGCCAGCTGCCGGGGTTCGGGGTTCGGCACTTTACATGTGGGAATCAGTATCTTTCACAATGTTGTGAGTCCTGAGTTCCGGCTGCCAGAGTTCAGGGTTCGGCACTCAACATGTGTGGATTATTCTGAGTGCCGAGTGCTGAGTTCCTGGTGCTGGGGCTTGGCAGTCGGCGTTCGGCACTTAACATGTGTGCATCAATATCATTCACAATGTTGTGTGTCCCGAGTCCCAAGTTCCGGCTGCCGGGGTTCGGGGTTTGGCACTCAACATGTGTGGATTATTCTGAGTGCCGAGTGCCAAGTTCTGCATGCCAGGGCTCGGCAGTCAGCATTCGGCACTTAACATGTGTGCATCTATATCATTCACAATGTTGTGTGTCCCGAGTCCCGAGTTCCAGCTCCCGGGGTTCAGGGTTCGGCACTTGATATGTGGGAATCAGTATCTTTCACATTGTTCTAAGTCCCGAGTCCCGACTGCCAGCTGCTGGGGTTCGGGGTTCAACCCTTAACATATGTGGCTCACTAAATTTCACATGATTCTGAGTGCCGAATTCCGGGTTCCGGGGTTCGGCATTCGGTGTTCGGCACTTTACATGTAGGAATCAATATCTTTCTCATTGTTCTGAGTCCCAAGTCCCGACTGCTGGCTGCCGGGGTTCGAAGTTCGGCCCTCAACATGTGTGGATCAATGACTTGCACATTATTATTATTCTGAGTCCCGAGTCCCGAGTGCCAGCTGCCGGGGTTCAGAGTTCGTCATTTATGATATGTGAATTCACATCTTTCACATTGTTCTGAGTCCCGAGTCCCGAGTTCCAGCTGCCGGAGTTTGGGGTTTGGCACTCACTATATGTGAATTCATATTTTTCACATTGGTATCAGTCCTGAGTCCCGAGTGCCAGCTGCTGGGGTTTGGTGTTCGGCAGTCAAAATGTGTGGATCAAAGTCTGTTGCCTCACATTGTGCTGCCTCACACTTTGCTGAGTCCCAAGTGTCAAGCCTGAATTCGGACTATCGATCATTGAGTCCCGAATTTCGAGTATCGAGTCCCAAGTCCCAAGATACACAGAGTTAGGGACTCAATTCATGGAACTCGACTTCCGACTTGAGTTCCAGAACTGTTGATGCTCTAATTGGTACATGGTATTCGTGTGTTGCTACTAACATGGGTAACAACTCTTTCAACTTCTTTGATCTTTCACACCGTGGTTAGTATGCGGCCTTCGACCATAGCCCATCCACATGAGGGAACCCCGGCATAAATGTGCACAGAATCCCTCATATACCATGCCCAAGCAATCCAATCCCCTTCCACTCCATCAACCCCATGTCTCACAATTCTTCCCGAAAATGCAATCATACAGCTGGAATCATACCTGAATTCCAGCTGAAGGCTTGGCATACTTATCTGAGCATTAGAATAGTTCCCCCTGCAGGGTCTCTGGCATCTGTGGCAGTTCCTTGCTCAGTGCCTTATCTCCGAGGTGTGACAAGGCTCGTAACCCTGCAAAATACTGCTGAGGATGCATGACCCTGAGTGCCACCAATGCGATGGCTGCCGGCCTTGCAATAGCTTTCAGGATATTCTCGGAGGAGGGTCCCTTCAATGATGCAGATACCTCCGGATCTGACAGATTCTATGGGATTGGTGAGTTTGACTCCAGAAATCACCATCTCATCACATCCTACCTCATGGCCCTGTTGAAACCATGCCGGAGATAAATTGATGCATCCGGGAGTTGACCCAACATTTTCCGAGCCCTGTTTGAACCATTCTTGATTATATCGCCAATTGCCATCAGCCTTTACACTTTTTTCGAGGCTTGGACCCAGCAAATCAGTGGCCGCCCTGATTTCCTTCTGTAGGTACCATTTGATATTCAATATTCATTGAGTAACAATCTACACATCATGCACCTGGGTGGTCTCGGTCAGGGCGTCCGGAAGGTACCATGCGATGATGGTACCGGAAACATCGATAATTGTGGCAGGTTTGTCCACCAACTTTGTGCCCTCATGGCCAGGAGGACACCTCTCAAGCAACTTCTCCTCTTTCTCCTCATTATGCCCAGTGTTCTTTGGGAATATCAATTTGCTATATCTTGCAATATCAATCTGTATCTTAACTGTCATGAAGGAATTTGAATGATCAAACACATTTTCAACATCTGCAGGAAGACCCACTGGGATTTTTATATGCCTTTATGAGTACATCAGCCAAGCAATCGCACGCCATCACCAGATCAGTGTCCAGGTTTGGAGAAGGTATAACTTGTTCTCCTCCAGTCTTCTCTGCATTGAATTTTTGTTCGGTATATGCCCCTGCTTCATGAGTGATGGCCAGGGCCCAAGTGCGCTAGATTTTTATGTCACAAGTGGACATGGAAGAAGTGTTCATGTTGCAAGTTGATATTGGGAAATCAGATGCTGAATGCTGGATGTCCAGACTTTGGTGTTAAAGGGGGTGGAGATAGCGAGGATCAGATAAGGGAACCTTGGATGATGTTGGCTTTCAAAGCTGTATTATCATCCATTGCTCAATGAAATACCAGATGATTGGAAGTGTGCTGGATATCTGATATTCATTTGTCGAGACCCAGGTTTGGAACTCCGGAACTTGGTATGCTTCACTCAAATTTCGGGGGTCGGAACTGGGTGTCTCGTATTGACTGAATTATGTGTTGAGACCCAGGTCTCGGAACTCGGAACTTGGTATGCTTCATCTGATTTTCGGGGGTCGGAACTGGGTGTCTTGTAGGGCAACACAAGCCTCGCACCCCGCTTTCCACATTCTACAAGATAACCTAAGCGCCATCAAGGCCATTTCAAGAGATCACTTGCTGCTCCCGGAACTTGGTATGCTTCACTCAAATTTCAGGGGTCGGAACTGGGTGTCTCATATTGACTGAATTATGTGTCGAGACCCAGGTCTCGGAACTCAGAACTTGGTATGCTTCATCTGATTTTCGGGGGTCGGAGCTGGGTGTCTTGTAGGGCAACACAAGCCTCGCACCCCAGTTTCCACATTCTACAAGACAACCTAAGCGTCATAAAAGGCCATGTCAAGACAGCACCTGCTGCTCCGGGAACTCAGTAACTGTGATTTATTACCTCCTCTGATTCAGATGATATGCAACTCTCTCAGCTCCGTCATGTCTACCATTATCATACACATGGGCCCACCCGTCTATATTTTATACCACCCTTGGCCCACCTGTCTAATATAATATACTGTACAACACCCTCGGCCCACCCGTCTAATACAATATTTTATATAACACTCTCGGCCCAACCGTCTAATATGTGTCTGGGCCCACCCGTGTATGTGATAACAAGTACCCTTCACATACCTGTCTACCTGATACACATCTACCTTGGTACACCCATCTACATAATATCTAACTACCTCGGCCCATCCATCTACTGGATATTCATGTACATCGGCCCACTCATCTACTCTACATATTCCTTGCATGGGCCCACCTGCCGTCATCGGGAATAATATTCCTCCCGGCCCATCCATCATCAACGAGGATATTTCTACCATGGGCCCATGGTCCACTGGCCTGTATCATATGGGATATTATGCACGTCCGTTCACTCGTATAATACGGAGATAGTTCACTGTAATATGTGCTAACTCCCGGGTGCCGGGGTTCAGGGTTTGGTGTTAAAATATGTGGATCGATATCTTTCACATTGTTATGAGTCCCAAGTCCTGAGTGCCGGGTGCCAGAGTTCGGGGTTTGGCACATAAAATATGTGGATCAATATCTTTCACATTGTTATGAGTCCCGAATCCCAATCCCTGAGTGCTGGGTGCCGGAGTTCGGGGTTTGGCACTCAACATGTGTAAATCAATATCTTTGTATTGCCTGACATTGAATTGTTCTAACTCCTGGGTGCCGGAGAGTGCTGGGTGCCAGAGTTCAGGGTTCAGCACATAAAATATGTGGATCAATATCTTTCACATTGTTATGAGTCCCGAATCCCGATCCCCAAGTGCCAGGTGCCGGAGTTCGGGGTTCGGCACTCAACATGTGTAAATCAATATCTTTGGATTGCCTCACATTGTTCTAACTCCCAGGTGCTGGGGTTCAGGGTTCGGTGTTAAAATATGTGGATCAATATCTTTCACATTGTTATGAGGCCTGAGTCCCAATTCCCGACTGCTGGGTGCCGGAGTTCATGGTTTGGTGTCAAAATATGTGCATCGATATCTTTCACATTGTTATGAGTCCCAAGGCCCGAGTCCCGAGTGCTGGGTGCCAGAGTTCGGGGTTCGGCACTCAATACGTGTGAATCAATATCTCTGTATTGCCTCACATTGTTCTAAGTCCTGGGTACTGAGTCCTGGGTGCCAGGGGTTGGGGTTCAGCACTTAAAATATGTAGATCGATATTTTTCACATGGTGATGAGTCCCGAGTCCCAGGTGCCGGGGTTTGTGGTTCGGCACTTAAGATGTATGGATTGATATGTTTCACATTGTTACCCAGCACCCAGCACAAGGTGACTCAACAGATAGGTTTCAAATTCTTTACATTTTGTGTCAAGTCCTGAGTGCCAGGTGCTGGGGTTCAGGGTTCGGCACTCAAAATGTGTGAATCAATATGAGGCAATAAAAAGACTTTGACCCACACATTTTTAGTGCTGAACCCCGAACTCTGACATCTGGTAGTCCACAATTTTGGGGTTTGGCACTTGTGATTCTGCACTCGGGACTCAGAAAAATGTGAGACAATAAAAGGAATTTGATCCACACATTTAAAACTTGAAACTCACAAAATGTATATCATGTAAATTTTCTATTTCCTTACACAGTTCATCAAGTGTCAAGTACCAAGACCTGAGACCCGAATCCTGAATTCCTGGCAATGTACCAAGTGCCGAGTGCTGAGTGCCAAAACCCAAAACTTGAACCTTGAAACACAACACTTGAAACTCACAAAAATCTGTATCATGTAAAATTTCTATTTCCTTACACAATTCACCGAGTGTTGAGTACCAAGACCCAGGACCTGAATCCTGAATGTAGGGTTGGCAGGCCAGCTGCGGAGGTCCGGAGGTCCGGAGATATGGAGATCAGGGCCAGAGATCATAGTGGAGATGGGGTGTGAAATATGGTATGTGACAGAAACTCGCAAAAATGTATATCATGTAAAATTTCTATTTCCTTACACAGTTCATCGAGTGTTGAGTAGCAAGATCCGAGACCCGAATTCCTGGCAATGTAGCAAGTGCCTCGTGCCAAAGCCCAAAACCCAAAACTTGAAACTTGAAACTCAAAACTCGCAAACATCTGTATCATGTAAAATTTCTATTTCCTTACACAGTTCACCGAGTGATTCCATTCCTCCGGATCTCCCTGCATTCCTCTCCGGACATATTCCCATGCCACATGCATTACACCATTTGAGGTATGTCCTTGTCTCCAGCTCTCGGTTACCTCTGTTTCTGTCTTGATAATCTCTTTCATACATATCTCATCTCTGAGTTCATTTTGTTATGTTCTGTTGTACTTAGTAGTATGTTTCCGCATGGTTCATACATAGCCTTGGATTATGCTTACTGATCCTTACCTATGATACCTACAGTATATAAACTCGCACTGAAGTACTCTGGACTTCAGTTTGGTCATTACTGTCTGATTACTTACTTTCTTCTTTCTACTTATTCTCTGCTTTATATCTTGCTACCTTCTCATGTCAATATAACTCCATTCCATTCTTGCACTTGGGCTCCAGCCCTTGTAAGCCTCCGGTTCAGGCCTATGGGAGTATTCCCTAGGCCGGACCTTTGACCCTTTGTTATATTATACTTTCCGAACTTTGTCTGAACTCCAGTCTTTATCTCTGTTCACCTCCAGCTCTACCTTTAGTAGTCTTCCTCTGT
>JABCPU010000822.1:0-25260 GCA_016800925.1 Suillus spraguei | reverse complement strand
TATCGGAGATTCGGTCTACAACCATTGCGTTGGAGTCTCGGTTTGGAATATACCGCGCATTTCCATAGTTCTTCTTCTTCTGTTGTGGAATATGACGTGTCCTCATAGCATTAAGCCGATGATGGGCGTTGTCAATAGCAACGCATTGCAACACAACATCTCTGAATACTTCGGAGACATCTCCGTATTGAAAAGCTTTGTGAGGATACCCCAATTAAGACCGTCTTGGAAGAACTGGATCTTCGTCGCGTTGTCAGTAACCTGAGCCTTGGCTGCAAGTGCCTCAAAGTCGGCGACGTAGGTGTGGAGATCTCCAGTTCCTTGTTTGAGATCTCTGAGGCGTGTAAGCGCGGTCATTCTGGTATCCACTGGTTGGAATGCTTCGTTGAAGCTCTTCATAAAATCCACCATCGTCCATAACCAACTTTTTGTCCCGAAGTGTCGGTAGATTGGGCGTGTTCAAGGAATTGTTCCTTCCATGATTTGGCATTCTTCTCGGTCATGAAGGATGTTATGTAGATGATCTTCTGCTTGTCGGTGGTGTAAAGCTTTTCATTGATGTCAAAGTGCAAGTTGCACGACTGGATAAACTCGCGAGAGTTATCACGATCTCCATCAAAACCAATCGGTTGACCGATCTTGTATTCGAATTCTTTGGTCGACATGGTTGATGATTCTTCTGTGAGTTATACTTTCTCGGTGCCTACACGCGCTGTCTTGCTGTCCGTCAGGGCTTTCTTCTGTCAGAGGGCTTCTCTTGACAATCTGCTCAGCGTACGCGTACGCTAGTCTGCTGATCTAAGCGATCAGGGTTCAGGGTCGAAGACTGGATAGTCGACGATCAAAATGGACTTTAATCTTTTGTTACGAACTGGGGTGGCGTCACCAGCGACAGTGAAAAGACACAGACGGTCTGCTGGGAGTTCTTACAATGTTCAAAAGAGAACAAGGTGAAAGTACAAGGAACGCGTTCCGAGTACGATCAAGGGTTCAGCCTCAAGACAAGTCAAGAGGTATCCGCGAGAATAGAGACTAAGGCTAAGGAGTGCTTAGACTTAGAGACGATTCAAGACGACTTAGGTTGGAGACCTAAGCGAAGGAGATTCCAGGTAAAACCCAGTAAGATTAAAGTAGGAATCTACTACAAGTACACTGTGCTTAAATAGGCCAATATGTGCGCACAGACCAAGAAGGTGTGAGAATAAGTGCGTATCCAAAGAAGGAAGGCAACTATAGTACAGATGCGTTGAGCATATGAGTCAGAGTCATGTTACGTAATATACAAGGTAAATGAAGTAGAAAATGAATAGGGGCACGTACGATTGTAACACGTGCTAGATCCACCAGCCCCACGCCTATCATTTCTCCGTCTCCCTTGCGTAAAGCCCATTCCAATCCCGACAAGAATATGAAATGCCGCGTCTGCAGATTGCTGGGACATCGTCAGAAGAATGTGCGGAATACCAGTGCAAGGTTTGCAGTTAACTTGGAAGGACGAAGGATTTTATGACGCACTCCGCACTTGGGAGAAACAACTTGACGATGAACGTATTCAAGCGGAAAAGAGAAGGGACTTCAAACGACGCGCTGGTCAGGAAGAAGCCGCGTATATGAGGAGTGGTCCTTTGCCGACGAAGACTACGAATGGAGTGATGATCCTGTTTACTATGAAAACCAAGATGAGTAAAGTCGGTGACTTTACGTGTAAAAAGGGGGTAATGTTACAATCGTACGTGCCCCTATTCATTTTCTACTTCATTTACCTTGTATATTACATAACATGACTCTGACTCATATGCTCAACGCATCTGTACTATAGTTGCCTTTCCTTCTTTGGATACACACATACATTCCACGACCCTCTTGGTCCGTGCGCACATATTGGTCTATTTAAGCACGGTGTACTTGTAGTAGATTCTTCACTTTAATCTTACTGGGTTTTACCTGGAATCTCCTTCGCTTAGGTCTCCAACCTAAGTCGTCTTGAATCATCTCTAAGTCTAAGCACTCCTTAGCCTTAGTCTCTATTCTCGCGGATACCTCTTAGACTTGTCTTTGAGGCTGAACCCTTGATCGTACTTGGAACGCGTTCCTTATACTTTCACCTTGTCCTCCTCTGGACATTGTAAGAACTCCCAGCAGACCATCTGTGTCTTTTCACTGTCGCTGGTGACGCCACCCAGTTCGTAACATTGAATTGCCATGTGATAGCAAGCAGCTACTCTTCTACCAAAAATAACCACTGCTGCATAGGCAGCTTCTCATGGTAGAATTCATAATTGCTGACAGTGCCAGGGCATGATATTGAGTTATCATACAATAGCAAGCTGCTGATCTTCTACTGAAGACAACAACTATTTTACAGCTAGTTTCTGATGGTAGGATATATAATTGCTGACAGCATGCCAGGGTATGATCATGCTATAGCAAGATGCTGATCTTCTACCAAAGACAACTACTGTTGCATGGGCAGCTTCTTACAATAGGATTCATAATTATTACCAATGCGCTAGGACATTATCACACTGTTGATCATTTACCAAAGATAGCTACTTGCATGGGCAGCTTCTTATGGCAGGGTCTATCGTCACTGATGGCAGGTTGGTATTATGGTCAAACACAGATATTTTCGCATAATACAATTGCGGAGAGCATTGATGAGTGATATTAGGATCAGGTCTTATGGACAGTACAGTAACAAGTCTAACAACGACAATAAATTAAGTAGCATCAGCTGTGGCTCGTTCTTGCAAGGTGGCATTTTTCCCGAATTTTTGACAGCGCACTGTTTTTGCTGATACAGCAGTGTGAAGATGAAGAACTAGGAAAAATCCAACTGTGTGAGTGTCAATTCAAATTTATGGGTAATGTGTGTCATGAACTGATCCACCACATCATCAGGTCGGCTACTTCCTCAGTTTCATCAGGATCCTCCAACAGGTCAAGGATGCTATGATAGAAGTTGTTGGAGCCCGTGACCATGTCGGTGTGAGAAAATACAGAAGAAGAACTTAGCAAAAACTGAACCTGAAATATGATCAGCAAAGGGGTGTAAATTATGAAATTGCTGTGTGCCTGCGTGGCAATATAAGCCAAAGACCTTTGGTTACAATTTCATACCATGAAGGTAAGCATTGCCAGAGCATGTAGCTTTGAGCTCCCTATCCACTGAGCTCGGCGACATAAAAACATGTTTGAAACCCTATGAAGGGAAACTGCAATGAGTGAGAGCATTATTTACAATATAATTAGCTTACAAAAATAAGAATCTCATTCCTCAATAAACCCTTCCACAGATCTTCAAGATCATAAATATAACTTGTGTATAAAAATATGGGCCACTGGTCACCACAGACTGCAGTTTCACCACTCTTGAGACTTTGCTTGGTCCTAGATTGCGTTAAGATGTTTCAATGGTTGACGGTGGAAAAAGCTTACTCTGCATTCAACCAGTCCAGGCCTGCAGGGCAGAGCAGCGCACCAGTCACTTCATGATTGAATCCACAGTCAGATTTGATGTTTCGAGAGAGGGGGGTGTAACTACTTGTCCTCTGGGCACAAGCCACTCAAGGACAGCAGATTTAAGGGTCTTGGTATCATCACCTCACGCACCGGACGCCCCTTTATCCAGCTGCAAGATGCTAAGTATACTAACTTTGAAGTATTGGAAACTTACCAATTCTCCCACATGTATGATGTCCTCCTCCTCGCCATTTGTCAAACAGTTTAGAAGACCAGGATAAGAATCTAGTAGCTCTATGAACACCCTATGTTCCTGATGAACACTAGAATTGAACGTATTGTTATGTACTAGCCAAATAGAGCCATCATAATTGAACTCACTCTGCTGGATAATCTTCCACAGCAATTGTTACGAACTGGGGTGGCGTCACCAGCGACAGTGAAAAGACACAGACTGTCTGCTGGGAGTTCTTACAATGTCCAGAGGAGGACAAGGTGAAAGTATAAGGAACGCGTTCCAAGTACGATCGGGTTCAGCCTCAAAGACAAGTCTAAGAGGTATCCGCGAGAATAGAGACTAAGGCTAAGGAGTGCTTAGACTTAGAGACGATTCAAGACGACTTAGGTTGGAGACCTAAGCGAAGGAGATTCCAGGTAAAACCCAGTAAGATTAAAGTGAAGAATCTACTACAAGTACACCGTGCTTAAATAGACCAATATGTGCGCACGGACCAAGAGGGTCGTGAGAATGTATGTGTGTATCCAAAGAAGGAAGGCAACTATAGTACAGATGCGTTGAGCATATGAGTCAGAGTCATGTTACGTAATATACAAGGTAAATGAAGTAGAAAATGAATAGGGGCACGTACGATTGTAACACTCAATATCATACCCTGGTGTACTGTCAGCAATTATGGTCTTGCCATAAGAAGTTACCCATCTAAAGCCAGACATATTAGGTAGATAATAAGCATCTTGATATGATATGACAATCCAGTGTTATACCCTGGCATACTGCCAGCAATTACATATTCTACAATATGAAGCTGACCATGTAATAGTAGTTGTTTTTGGTAGAAGAATAGCAGCTTGCTGTCACATGACAACTCAATATCATACCCCAACACCCTGTCAACAATTATGGGTCATGCCATAAGAAACTACCTATCTAAAGCCAGACATATTGGGTAGATAATAAGCATCTTGATATGATATGACAATCCAGTGTCATACCTGGCATACTGTCAACAATTACATATTCTGCAATATGAAGCTGACCATGTAAGAGTAGTTGTTTTTGGTAAAAGAGTAGCAGCTTGATATCACATGGCAACTCAATACTATACCCTGGCACCCTGTCAACAATTATGGGTCATGCCATAAGAAGCTACCTATCTAAAGCCAGACATATTGGGTAGATAATAAGCATCTTGCTATAGCATGATAATCCAGTATCATAGACTGGCATACTGCAAGTGATTACAAATCCTACCATATGAAGCTGCCTATGCAACAGTAGTTATCTTTGCTAAAAGATCAGCAGCTTGCTACCACATGGTAATTTAATATCATACCTGCACACACTGTCACCAATTGCAGATCCTATCATCAAAAGCCACCTATCTAAAGCTAGATATAGTAGGTTGATAATTAGCACCTTGCCATAGTATGATAATCTAATATGATACACTGGCACACTGCCAGTGATTTTATACTCTGCCTTTGGAAACTGCCTATGTAGGGGTAGATAAATTTGGCAATAGTATGACAATATGCTTAGTTGATCATAACTTGGTACCATAGGTCTGCCTATATGATAGCATCTAGAGATCTCACCAATGTAGTCTACCTATCTATTTCTTTGTCATATGATCTTCAATTATGATTATTTTTAAAATATATATTTTACATTAAATAAAGCTAGCTAAACCTTTGTCATATGTGAGTCAGATGCCTGATGCAGCCAGTGTGTTTCTCGTTTGTTGGCTCGCTTGCCCAGGCAACCCTGATGATGCTTTGGCCATGTCCCACTCTCAGGCAGTGCATTTCTCATCTGTTGACTCACTTACTCAACCCTGATGATGCGCTGGTCACATCCCACTCCCAGCTAGTGCGTGTCATCTTTTGGCTCACTTAATACCCAACCCTGACAGTGCTCTTGTTATGTCCCGCTCTCAGAGTATGTGTTTTGTCTGTTTACCTGATGCTAATGATGCTCTGGCTGTGTCCTGCTCTCAGAGAGTACTGTGTTCCAGTCTTTTGGCTCGATGTTGAATGATGCTCTAGCTGTGTCCCACTCTCAGTTGGTGCAGGTTCTCGTTTTCTCATCTTTTGGCTTGCTTGCTTGATGCTGACAGCTTGTCACAATCTCTTGCTGTCCAACAACGAAGAAGTGCGTGGTTTCAGTGCTGGTGGTGCTTTGGTGACAGCCCATTCTCATACAGTGTGTAATGTCATCTGTGAAAATCTTTACTATTTTTCTGACCTTGACAACACCAGAATGAGTTTCTCTGCCATGGCCCAACCCAACCAAGTCACATTTCGCCCTCACACAGTATGTGATGTTATCTTCCCAGGTGAACAGCTAAATCCAACTTTTTCTCATTGCCCCGCCAGATGGCGTGTGTTTCCATATCAGGCATGTGTTATGTGGCACACACTTGCTGTCTTCTAGAAATTTGAAATGGGAACCATACATTGTGGTGGTGGGAACAAGAGGAGCAATGACTGGAAGTGGGGCAGATCCATAAGAGAGCATATAGTCATATGATAATTTCGTATTCAGATGCTATCCAAGACTGAAATCAGACATGCGGACCCTACAAACCAGATATAATTCAGTTATCGGAATAGTAATAGCAATCCACATTCAAACTCTGCAATAGTCAGTGTTCCTAGTTCTATCACCTCGGGATTTGCCGATTATATACCGGTATCTTTTCACACCCTGATCAAATTCTCGTTTCCGCAGTGAATATCACCGTTCTCTCATGCCGACTAGTTGTCAGGTCAAATCAAATTAAGTTAGTCAGTGCTGACTGACGCCTGACAACACTGAGATTCAGGACTTGAACATGCCAGGATCAAAAAGCAAATCATCTCTTGCCACATTTTATCGAATCCTTGCACTCGCGATGACTCGCATCGCAACTATCTTTTTTGAGGGGGACTGACGTGGTTAAGGTACTCGATATTGCCATCGTGTTCGCTATTGGGTATATAACCGAGTATGATATGACTTTCCAGTAAGTCATGTTCTCCGTTGTATTCTCGTTGGCACTCCTGGCTTTCTCAGTCACGGGATTGCCCGTTGAAGTTCACAATTCCCCCATCACCCTCCCCATGACCAGGACGCTAGCATTCTCCAATGTTACCGACCTTTTGCGGCACGATGAAGCTCGCTTGGCGGCCTTTGGGGAATACAGCACGCATGGCCGACGTGATGCTGATACTCCTCCTTATCCTAAAGTTGCTTTGTCACACATCAATTTGGAAAACACATTTTCAGGCTACACCGTGGAGGTTCTCATTGGTGATCCCCGCACAACCTGTGAGTTCAACACTGAGAAAGCATGCGGCTTCTAATATATTATCGAAGACCACTTGATTGTCGACAGCGCTAGCGCGATCACATGGATTGGTGCCGACACTCCGTACGTCAGCTCCAGCGGCGAGGACACTGAAGAGCGTGTGGCGGTCAATTACCGTTATGGCTCCTTCGAAGGTATGACATACAACAATATCATAAGTTGAAAATACCTACGATTAATATCTATAGGAACTATATCGGAAGATGACATATTTATCACTGAGGCGTCACCGTCCGCGGGATGCGATTCGGTGTTGCTTCTACTGCGAGGGGCGTCGCCGCTGATGGTGTCCTTGGCATCGGACCTACATCGTCAGGCCTCGAGGCCCTACTGGATTCACCAGAACAAACGATCCCGAGTATCACTGACCGCCTGGTTGAGCAAGGCACCATTCGTCGGTCCATTGTTGGCATCTTTTTCCAGCCCATCACTGTAGATAAAGTCAACCATGGAGAGCTTACCTTTGGTGGAACCAACCCTAGCCTGTACGACCACAGCATTGAGTACATGTAAGGCACCTCAGCTTCTGGATCAATCCAGACTGATAGTAATGGTTTTGTTTCAGTGATATGACCACCACCTCCCCGTCATCGCTGTTTTGGGGTATCGATCAGAGGATCACCTACGGTGCTACAACTCCAACTATCGCTATCTTGGACTACACCGCTGGCATCGTGGACTGTGGTACTACCTTTATTTACCTTGCCATCGGTATGTATTCAGAGTGCAGCGAGTAATCATGGTCCCATCAGCGTTCGATAGGTGCCTATGACAGGTACCGGGATGCGACCGGCGGTGTTGTGAATCCGGCGAATGGTCTTCTCCAGATTTCCCCTCAACAGTTCCATAGACTACGTGACTTGCAATTCCATATTGGCCGTGTGCGTCAATTCTGTCGGCTCTCACATCCCTTGTTAATCATTTGCACAGAACATATACAAACTCATTCCTAATGCGCAAATCTGGCCTCGTTCTCTCAATGAGAGGATTGAGGGCGGTGCCGATGAGATATATCTCGTCGTTAAAGCCCTTGAATCACCTCGCGCAGGTTTTAACTTTATTAATGGCTACGTATTCCTCCAGCGCTTCTACACTGCGTTCGATGGCGACAAGCGCAAAGTCGGTTTTGCCCGAAACATGTTCACTTACAGCGAATACAACTAATATGGATTTGCCAAAGTATACGAAGCATCGTTTCCCAGACGCAAAGCAGCATACGGATTTGAAGGTTATACGGACTCTTCTTGAATAGACTATGGAGGTTACTAGCAATACAAGTGAGCGCGGGTCGTCTCGTCGAAGTGAATTGTGTGCGAGTTTGCGTCTAGTACTATAGGATATTTCTTTTGTGCATCAATACGCAGTATATTTATCATTGTTGTCTATCCTGTCCTGCATCCGAGTCTGCGTGCATGGTACGTTGCAGATGTCAAAAAGTTGGAGTTGTTGGAATAAAGGATAGAGTAGGTCAAGAGATTAGCGTCAACATCCGACTGCTCTCGACGAACCTAGAAAATAGCTGGATAAATGACATGTATTGAACAACAGTAAGTTTGAACTAAGCGCCCAGAAAATCTCGTGATCGTCAGCCTAATAAGGTAATACCTGTTTTCTGGACTTTTGGTAATGCAGATGTGAATGCTACGCCATGACATCAATGACTTTACAGACACCACGAGAATCAGAGTCTCTCCTGCTCCGCCGACAATGGGACCTGCCTGCAGAACATCTCCTAAACCTATGAAGGTAATTCCTCTGAATAGTATTCGTGGGTAATTGCAGATCGTGCACAGTGTGCTACCAGTTCAGCAAAGAGGCATAAAAAGGAGATAGAATATGACCACGCAACAACACACATGACACGATCAATGGAAAGAGCCGCGAAAGAGACAGAACCCAATAGTATATGACGTGATAGACAATATGCTGGCGATTATTCGTGCTTAAATATGTTGTATCGATAGATAGTACATATAACATAGCGAGTGTTCGAGAGCGATGTACGAATATATGGCCATTTGCTTGTGTTCAACGGCATACCTGGTTGTGTGTACCATAGATGCATCGCCAGCCTGACGTAGATATAGCTCCTGTTTAGAGAGAAAGCAAGTAATGCATCTTGAAAAGTAGAACAAGTATCTCTCACGAGAGGGGTACCCGAGACCTGGCACCGGAACCAGCATAAGTGTGGTTTATCTTCACATCCGGGAGCGGGTGATCGCTCGTGCCTTTATAAAAAATGTTAGAGTAGCATCATTGTGATCACATAAGCTCCTACCAGCATGACAGTACGGAACTCTGTCCTCCTTATGCCCCCACCACATTACAGGCGACCACTCGTCCACAAGGTTGGCAAGCGTCTGGATGTGGCCGTATGCAGCTGGCTGGGGGCCACGCGGTCGGCGCAGTGCGACGAAAGTGAAGAAACAGGCCAATATAAATAGCGCTATGCATAAGTTCCAGATCTGCACGAGGGTGAAGATGTCGTAGCACTTCTACATGGGCAATGAGTGCAAACCTGGGCAGTGTACATGAGTACCAGCGGCATTAATAGTTCCCCGTCATATGCGGAGATACGCATGCTGAATGAAAGCCCAAACATCCAGTCTGATCGTCAAGGATAGTGTTCAATAACACGATAAAAATATTAGACGCAAGTGACTCACGCAGGAAAGGCTTGGCGATGAAAAGTACGAGACAGATCGGATGAGTGAAAATCATCATCACTGGGTTCGTCGCCGTCATAAGTCCTTTCCTTCCGGTAGCGCGTCTCCACTGTTTTTTCGTCTCGAATGACATTTGCAATGAGCTCCGAGCAATGCAGCCCAAGCGTCAATGGCCCCTGGACAACTATCATGTTGACAAAGACCAGAATGCACACCACAGGATCAGCACCTGGTAGAATATACCATATGAAATTGGACAGCTCCCCAGGCGAGAACGACCATGTTTGTGGGGTCAGCGCATTGGGGGACACTGGATGCATGCCGACATCCTTGTCCCAGATATACATGACGAGTGCGGCCCATCCCACGCATGCCGCAACGATCACCCAAAGAAAAATTATAACTTTCCGGATGCTGGGGTGAGCATGCCACGCCGAGGGCTGTACCTCTCGTGGTTTCACTGGACCTCCATCTATGCCTAGGTCACACACAGAACGCATGCACCGGCAAGTAGCAGGAGTCAATTGCGTGTGGTGAACCAGCGCGGCGGTCAAGTCGAAAGGTGAGGAGCTCCACGTCAATATTTTGACAGCCCGTATCCCTGATAGCGCAATCATCACCTGGAGAAGGAGCACAACCCCCAAAATGAGGAAAGCTAACCCTGCGAAGGCAATACCTTGCCCATTTGTTTGTGGCTGTATTTCAGCGTCATAACATACGGCGAGTGAGGCCGAGTTGTAGGATATAATGAGGAGGACAGCCGAGATACCGTTAAGCAGGGCTCCGTTAGGGTTATACCATCCACGAGCTGCGGTCAGAAGGCGCAGATTAGTGTTGAAGTGAAGCCGAGATTCTGAGGCTAGGGTAGAGCGCAATGCGATGCCGTGTACGAAGCCTATGAACTCGGTGCATAAAGTGACGATTAAGTTAAGGGTCAGTGCCAATATCTCTCGCAGGAGTAATATCTCCCGCAGAGCATACGTCTCAAGATTGACGGCAAATACACCGAAAGTTCCGTAATTGGCTACAATGACAATGCCTGCAACGATACACGAGCAGCTGAATATGCTTGAGCATGCCACTCCGACAAGGGCATATCTGCGACTCGTCAGACTGCGGTCATAGAAACTTGGATCGGTTTTAGTGTCAGCAGTGAACTTTGCCTCAGACATTATCGAGTCAAAACCCTGGAGATACGAGAGTGCGTCATACGCAAGAAGACCAGATGAATGGAAATTTTCTTTTGTCGGTTTGGAAGAAGCCGTCATTGGAGGCGGAGACAGGAAGGCCAGTCTCAAAAGAAGAGACGCTCGGACTAAAAATGAAAGGAGAGCTATGTAAGTAACTAGAATGAATATATGTATCAGTAAATGTTAATGCTCACCTCAGTCGTCGGATTGAGAGGTCGAGAGTTCGTCCTGGGGACGCCAGAATAAAAGAAAGTTGTTGGAACGGAGAACGAAAGTGCATGTCACCGCTGACTGTCACCGTAGTGATGTGCCTTGGCCTGAAAACCCTGGCTTGTGCACTTCCATAGCCTACCAGTGGGTCTGGACCAGGCTTTCAAAATGAAAATTGGCAGTAAATTGTGAGTGTAGAGTAAAATACATACGACGAATGCGTTCTGCGGCTGCCAATAGCTAGCGCATTATAACATGCAGATTAAATATTGGTGAGTGGTTGTATTGATGCGGTATCTAAGCGTCGATTTACATAATTACATCACTAATCTGGTGCTGTGCAAACATATTTGTATGTATTTAGTGAACGGACCTTCAAGTGATCGAAACCCTTTGGGCGGGTACCCAATTGGAGTGTAGCTCGGGCGGCCTCATTGCATGAGTTCCCCCACCTTCCCTGAAACTACGTCTACCTTATGAATTTTGCCTCTCAGTCGTCCCGTAGACCAATCTTACCCAGTGAACCAGTGAGGTATTGTACTCATGCTCCTTGTGATCGCACTGTAACACTAAATACACTATTCTATTTTCTTCATGATGAAATTATTTGGCGAGGGCGATCGCAGCGATATCAGTTCTCGATGATTGCTACCGAAATATTTTGCATGAAGTTAGTAGCTACAAACAAATCTTACTTGTACTAGTTCTCGACAACGGTGGCACAAAGACACTACTCTGAGCGCTAGCTAGGTGCCGATTTATGAATTGATCTACGTCGTGATCATCGGATGCCCAATGAGCCCGTTCAAAGTCCCAGTGGCTAGATCGACAAAAAATGACTCATACACGCATCAAGTGGCATGCTACGTGCATTCATATTACACTCCGGGTTCTTCTTTCGATAGCAAACTCAAAAAATTTGCATCAGGCGTACCCTGAACCGAAAGAGGCACCTGCTTTTGTACATACTAGTACCTGCCAGCGTATATCTCGCCTACTAATAAATATGCACGCATCGTACAAGTCACTATCAGGCTTATGGCCCATGTAATAGTCTTCATGTCATATTAGCTAGAACTTACCGGAAGTAAATCATGGCCGCAGTGCAACTGAACATGTCGGTCTCATGTCGATCCGTTTCCCCCGTGGGAAAAAAAGATGTTACATACGCGTTCTTGTTTGTGGAGGAGGTCACAGTTTCTCATTTAAATGTCATGAGTTTACCATCACCTGCAGCATCACCTTCCTTAAAACCAACAGAATTGATTTCCGCAAGTCGAAAGAGACAGCGGTCCCAATCTATGCAATCAGATTCTTCATCTTCTATAAAGCGCTCTGCTTCGGAAGGCCCCTCATCAGCTATACCCGTCCCTATCATAACAGATCCTATATCCTCCATTGATTCTGCAAGAGAGCACGACATTGAAATTGACGCTTACATGGCAGAACAGGGTGAAGATATCACAACTCAACCATCCTCTCTCACCATCGAGCAGAAAGTGGCGCGTATCAAATGCCTACGTGACAAGCTTATGGTCGCCGGTGACACTTGGTATATCATATCCCGTCAATGGTTCAGACCTTGGGAAATCGCTTGCGGAATCTTGTCAGACAAGTCACTCGAGTCATTGCAGGAGAAGGATATCGGTCCACCAGACAACTCCTCCCTATTTGATTCCCAGGGAAATCTTACCTCAAATCTAGTTGAACACATTGACGTCGAGTTCTTACCTGAAGAAGCTTGGTCCGAGCTTGTCGCTTGGTATGCGTCACTATTTGACTTTGATTTACTTCCTCATGTCCCTTCAGGTATGGTCAGCCGATAAATCCCCTCCCGCGATCCGTCATCGCCAAAGCCTTTTTGCAGACTGCCCTGGAACTTCGCCCTCCGCGTCTCAAGGTCTTGGTGCTCAAAGATTTGGGCCCCGATGCTGATATCACTGGATCTCCGCATCCTTACGTTACTGTCTCTATCAAAGACCCTATGAAGGCTCTTTTCAAGGCGCTCGTCTCTGCTGTCACCGCTCGCAGCAACGTTCCTCACAGGATCTGGAAGATTGAACCTGGTGAATTCCCCGGTTCTCACTTTCCCGCATCCAAACTCGCATTATGTGGAGCGGAACTAGTAAGTGAAGAGACTGACAAGACAGTCGAGGACAACATGATAGAACCAGAAGATCCTTTCGTGGTCGAATTTCAAGAGAATGGCGCTTGGATCGTTGACGCTTCCCAAGTTGTACGAGCACCTCCACTTACAACAGTACACGTACCGCCTCCCCTCTTTAGCAATGACAACGATTTCTTTAACCGTCTGAGTAACCAACGAACATCTGCATTTCAAAACACCCAATCTTTTCGCACTCCATCGCCACGGCGAGGCTCTTCATCCAAGGCGAAGGAGTCATCAGTCGCTCCCTTCAAGTCATTCGGATTTTCAAAGGGCAGTAAGGTTATCCAAGAACCTGGCACCCTCGGTCTGGGGAACATGTACGCCTTGTTGTGAAATACTAGTTGATCCACTGACACAAGCGCAGGGGAAATACTTGCTTCATGAACTCAGCGCTCCAGTGCCTCGCGCATACAAAAGAGTTGACGGATTATTTTCTTTGTCAGTGTGTCCCTCGGATGGTAGTCAGTAATGCTAACATTTTATCATAGCTGGCGTCTATCAAGAAGAACTCAATCCTGACAACCCGCTTGGCATGCACGGTGCCATTGCAGAGGCATTTGGACTCCTCCTACATCGTATCTGGGCACGGGAGTCAACGAGCACTTCGTACTCGCCGCGCGAATTCAAGTCGCAGCTGCAAAGATTTGCCCCTCAATTCAGCGGATACCAGCAGCACGACTCGCAGGAGCTGGTTGCGTTCCTATTGGATGGACTACACGAGGACCTTAATCGTGTCCTCAAGAAGCCTTACGTCGAGAAACCAGATTGGGAAGGAGGTGGCGATCTTGAACTCGCCAAATTAGCTCAGACTTCTTGGGACGGATATATGAAGCGCAATGACAGTGTTATTGTTGACCTCTTTCAAGGCCAATACCAGAGCACTCTGGTGTGCCCTGAGTGCGACAAGGTACCTATTACCCAAACCTTTACTCCCCTACGCTTAGCATCGTTCTTACAGGTTTCTATCACATTCGATCCATTCATGTATCTCACGCTTCCTCTGCCCGTGAACAAAAAGTGGTGGCACGTTATCCACTATGTTCCGTGGGACACGTCCCTTCCTCATAAGAAGGTAAGATTTCGGTCCCGTCTTTCATTCGTGTCGTTAAATACATTTTTTCAAAAGGTCCCTGTCGAGATAAGTCGCAACAGTTCGTTCAAAGATGTAAAGAGTCTGCTCGGTCGATGGATGGGAGTTAGGCCCAAAAGAGTCAGTATATATACTCGCACACTATTGAAGTCCTCTACTGATTAATTGAGCTCCAGTTGCTAACCATCGAGGTGTTTAATCACCGTTTCTACAAGAACCTCGATGATAGCGTCCTGTGCGGTGATATGGCCGATAATGACCAGATTTTCTGTTTCGAACTGCCGTGTAACTCGCGCCAGAGTCGCTCATACAAGCCAAAGGACAATGATCCTTTTATCCTTCCTGTGATTTTGACAGATGTGGTCCCTCCTCATCCCGCCTACTCCAATTATTCTCGTGGTACAAACAACTTTGGCTATCCATTCATCGTGGTGGTCAATAGAGATCAAGCAGGATCTGTGGATGGCATGTATGATGCTGTCATCGAACGCCTACAACGATGGACGGTTCACGAGAGGGACTTGTATACTTGGCAAGCCGATCCTTCTCCTGGCGATCCTGTTACGATCCCTATTTCAACAGTCTCGCCCATCGACTCCGTAGCAGAGATCAAAGAGAATGGGGATATCAGTGAAGTTGACGGGATGGTCATTGAAGGTGACATCGCAGATCAGAGAATTTTCAGCGAGGACGATTCCGAAATGGATGCTGGCGCGTATATCGTTGGCACAAAGCAAGGCGTCTTCAATTTGCGCCTTTACACTGGCTACAAGGATTACACCGCAGGTAGCTATGGTTCCAGTAACGGTCGATCCGAGCAGTGGGAAACTCGTATTGAAGACGTCGAATCGGGAGCTCCATTACTGAGGGACGGGGACGCTTTCCTCTGTGAGTTCGATGAGAACATGAAGGCATACTACTTCGGTACCTCTCAATTCGAGAACTCGCGGTGGGATGAGTGGGTGCTTTTCGTGCATGTTGAGTACATGGAGGCCAAGGAGGCAGCTGCAGCACAGAAGTCGAAGGGGATAACACTTGATGATTGTTTGGCAGAGTTCACGAAGGAGGAGCAGTTGGGTGAGGATGATTTGTGGTACTGCCCGCGTTGCAAGAAACACCAGCAAGCTACGAAGAAGTTTGACCTCTGGAAGGTCCCGGACATTCTCGCTGTACACCTCAAGCGTTTCAGTAACAGCCGCGCACTTCGTGATAAGATCGACACTTTCGTCGACTTCCCTATTGAGGGTCTCGACCTTACTAGTCTCGTTGGTGAACGCCGAGTGGGAACTAGGCTTGCGCAGAGTGGAGCCAACATCAACGAGCTTGGCATCAGAGATGTCGAGGAGCCTCTCATTTATGATCTCTATGCTGTCGATGAGCACCTGGGGGGACTTGGTGGTGGGCACTATCGCGCATATGCCTTCAACCATGTGACGGAGCAGTGGTATCACTTCGATGATTCGTATGTCACGCAGTCTGATGCCAGTCATGCAGTTGTAAGTTTATTTCCTGTTCTTTTTCTTTAGCACCAATTAATAATCTTCAAAGAATTCCAATGCCTACCTGTTGTTCTATAAGCGTAGAAGCAACGCTCCGTTGGGGGGAAAGACTAACGAGAAGATAGAGGAAGCTGGTCGTAAGGCTGCCGCCGAAGTAGAAGAAGAAAGCGCTGCAGAACCGGAAGTGCAGCTTCCGACACCGCCCAGTGAAAGTGACGCAAGTCCTTTTCCCTTTCCCTCAACACAACAGCCTAGTAATGGTGGATACCTCACACCGCGATCCAACACAAGGTCGACTCCTGCGTCATCGCCACCTCCCCTCGATGATGGTGATCCGACAACGTTGGAGGCGCAAAGCGATGATCTGATTGCTGAAGATGGTCTTACTCTTTGTCCTCTCGAACTCGCATCTCATCAGTTCGATTTCCCCGACCCGTCAGCGAGGGCCTCTCCGACCTCCTCAGTGGAGGTAGAACCTGACCATGATGACGACCCCCCGCGTAGTTCGTTATTCCGCGCACATGCAAATATTGACTCTTGGGTTGGTAGTAGTCAGAATGCTCTACCCTCACCAGCAGTTTCTGATCCTGATGACATGAACCCATTTTCCGACATGAATTTGCAGAAGGGTACTGATGATAGCATGGACGTTTGACGGAATACCACGATTATAGAGCTACGAGTTGTAATTTACCTGCATAATCCAGTATCTTAATTAGTTACTACTTAGAATGTTTTCTTTCGGATACTTGGCACCGTCCGTGGGGTAGCGGCGTAGGGCGTGGGTGACACCCGCTTAACTTTCACAATAAGCAACCTTCCCCGTTTTACCATAACCAACTAAGGTTCGCTACATGAGTAGGGTTCATCCAGCGTTGCTCTATCTGACGATATATAACCCGACTTTATGTCCCAGTGAAGAGGTGTCCAAAGACGACGAGGATGCAGAAGAACAAGCACAGATCCTTTTCTACACTTCACAGGAACGCGCTACTTCACGCGACAAGATGCTAAGGCAGGTCGGACTTGCCAAGGCGCTCGTCAATTTCTCTGAGTAGCAGTCCCAGGTTTTCCCCCTTGTTGCAAGATACTCACCACTCAGTAGAATATTCCATCCGACCGACTCTTGCCACAATGTACATTCTCAGTCGAGAAGGATGATAATGCTCAATCCCGAACCTGACTTCTGGATCCATGCAGTACGCCGACTCTCGATCTGTTGATGCGCTCTCATGCTAGTTTTGCCAGGCGGTAGAGCTTGCAAAGACACCGCGGATGCTTCTACCCAAACCGAAGGATAAGGGCAAGGGCAACGGGAAGGGAAAGGGAAAAGAGAAAGAGAAGGAGAAAGCAAGCATCCAACAACCCTCTTATGACTCTCACGACGGCTCGCTTCACGATTACGCACTTCGCGCACACTTGTTCCGGGGATACGAGCAATTCAAACTTACGCATGGGTCCTTCACTTCGATCTTGAATTCCCTCGGGCAAGAAGCATTAGAGTTACAGCTAGAAAGATTCTTCACTGTATGGGCGTGGTCATGGGACTTTAGCAAGAGTTTTGAGTTGAACGACGACCTTGGTGCGTGGTGTGTCTGGGCATCGCGTATCTATCGCTGACTTTGCCGATTTGACTTAGGCTTGTCGCTTCACCCGTTATACCCCTCCATTTTACCTCTACTGGATACCTTTTCATCGCAGTTACCAGCTGGACTGGACGTATTGTTTCTTTCTCCTCCTCACGTGGTTCCGTCTACAAGATACAGGCAATCTAATCATCCACCTGCACTCTCACGACACCTTCTCTCTCTAATTCCACGCCATTTACCACGCCATGAAGCGGATGATCGTCCGGAGGCCTCTTCACCCACTGAAAAAGGAGCGACTGCACACACGACAGCTAAAGAAGTCGGTTTTGGCAGTAACCCCTCCAGTGGGTTCTTGGGCATGCCTTCTAGTCTCACCATGAGTATGGATGTTCGGAACTGGAGTTGGCCTGGGGCATTCACGTTTGGAAAGAGCGCTGAACGAAAATTGCCGGTGACAGAACGAGAAGGAATTAAACCTGACCCCTCCGTGGCCGAAAGTGCGAGCACTGTGACGGAAGTTGACAGGGGCGCTTTGGAGGATGCGATGTCCTCCGCCGATATACATGGCCTACTGGAGAAGGCAAATGATAGATTATCTGTCACAGATCCTGATTGTGTACATGAAGAGCGTTTGGAGGTGGACCACAGCGGAGACACTCCACGAGCTTCCCGAGCCCCATCACCGCTTCCCGTAGATGGCTCGTCTACATGCCCTCTTGAGTCCAAGAAACTCGATCGTTATCGTCAATTGGACTTTGCTTGTACTTTTGTGTTTCTACCTGAAAGTGGTGACCCGTTGGAAACTCACCGAAGGCAAGTTATACATCTAAGAGTAAGCATAGTTTCGTACTCATCCTCCCTTGCGTTCACATTATCTTGCTAGTGTCAAAGCTTGGCCGTCGCTCTCATAGCAGATGCTGATAATGTAGAAGACTACGAGACACGTGTTATATCTGAAGCTGCATCTCAAATGCTACATGAAATCGAGAACCTGATTGTTGCAGAAGCGACGCGGTACGTATGAGTACTTGGAATAAAAGAGCAAAACTCACGTGGGTGCGCGCAGGACGTCTGAGATCTTACCTTCGGCGACGAAGATTTTACAGCCCAAAGATAACTACCTGATTAGTTTCGACCACTTCACGGCAGCTAGTCCTGACTTCATTGCGAAATCGGATCACCTATATGACGGAAAGCAGTTATTGGAACAGTACGTTTTACGTCTTTTCTATTCCAATATAATGTTGACAACCTTACAATAGGGGATCGCACATCACCGAAGTTTTCTCTCGAGGTCAACAACCACAGCATTGGCATGTTTCGAAAAGAGACAATGCCAACGGGGAAGAAAGGGAAATTTTCCTCGAGGTTGCTCGGAAGGAGACGAGTTTATCTGACGTTGACAATATACTCCAAAGGCTTCAGTTACACTCACTCTAGGTTAAGGATCTTCTTCGACTTGTTGCGCAGGTGTAGATATTGTTTTGACTGTCGTTTATTCGGTCGATGATTCATGATCAAGTTACGAATACCTATAGCCTAGCCATAGTAACTATATGAAACTTGTTAATCACGTCCATTCTTTGTCAACTTCCTCGCCATCAAGCTTCGTTTCAGAAATTTGTGATTAATGAACCTTGCATTCGTGCAATCCAACAAAACTGCTCAAATATTCCTTGCAGGGTTTTACACACACCTGTCAACCGGTTTCTCTCGCACTCGCCCTGCCAATGATATGGTCCTCTAAATGTCTGATTCAGGCAAATTTCTTACTCTCGGAACGGCCCAAAATTTGTGTTATCGATGCTCGTGTATTTCCTCTCTGAAAATACGAATCTATCTATAATCAGCCCCGGCTCTCGCTTTAGAGCTTCAATAACCGTGATAGAGCCCAGATCATGGAAAAATGTACTTTCAATGTCTTACGGTTGTCCATAAACTAGCCGATGACAAGTTTTGACAGACGTCTTACGGGAGGTCACCGTCCCAGAAGTCTAGAATTTGCGTTTGGAAAAGTGGGATTTACAGTAGGTCATAGGGTATATTTGGGGTCCTCCAAGCTCTTGATGATCCTTGTGGGTTCATATAGGTTTTCCGCAATGAACTTCCCATCTAAGAGGGTAAACTTTAGCATCCTTCGGATCATTTTATGAAAATTACGCGTTTACTTGGCTCATCATTCTGCTCGGCTCTCCATATCGCCTCTTCCATGTCTTTAGCCACGCCCGTGAGGACGTGCCTCTTGACCAAGCGCCGCTTCGCTTCCTCCAAGTTTACCTGTATCCACCATCGTTCGTCCATTAGTTGTGCCCCCTGCTCCCATATGTCATATTTTAACATGGAGTATAGACCCTCGATCACAACCAGGCGATGGGAAGGGTATATCGATACAGCGTGAGGGGTAGGATCTTTCAGGGCATGATCAAAAGAAGGGGCAGTTATCACAGTAGTCGCTGGTTGGCGCAGCAGTTTGACGAACTCGACGTAAGATGGTCCGTCGAAAGTCCAGTGTGCACCACGACGATCATGCGCAAGTTTAGGATCCGACATGGCATCTAGCTGTGCGCGTGTCAGATGCCATCCATCTAAGCCAACCAAAATGGCGGGAGTGGGAT
The DNA here is from genome assembly GCA_016800925.1 of Suillus spraguei. Lineage (NCBI taxonomy): Eukaryota > Fungi > Basidiomycota > Agaricomycetes > Boletales > Suillaceae > Suillus > Suillus spraguei. The sequence goes on along the minus strand of JABCPU010000822.1, from coordinate 5,179 downwards.
GCGTAGCGCTGTTAGCAGCCAAGAGTGCGTTGACTTTGGCAAATACCAGCTCGGCCAAGGTTGATTTGCCTGACGCAGGGACACCTGCGATAGCAACCAAGAGCCGTTCTCCAACTGCTTTACTGATTTGCCGGTGACCATTAAATCAAGTGGCACTAGTCTCTGAAAAATAATAAACGTACAGTTTGAGTTGCTGCACGAGATAGTTGGCGAGGTCTTCTACAGTGCTATCCATGGCGTTTGGCGCTGGTAAAGTCATCCATCGAGACGATATTTCTGGTACATGGGATCAGGTGACCCTCCTGACGAAGAAGCTGATGGCTTGAAGCCGGAGAGCATCCGAGTCGTCAGCTAAAACTTGTTGCTCTATTGTTTGTAATCCTGCTTACTCGCGCAGACCAACTTTCAATCCTTATCGGTCGCTTTTTCGGACGCCATCCAAATATCGGACCTGTTCAAAGCTCTTTCACTCCCTGAACTGTGCGTGCTTGAAGCCGGTGGTCCCAGGACAGAATTTTTGTGGCCCCATACCGAGAACGGTGGCCTCAGGAAATGTTCGGGTGACGATGACAAATGAGCAGCGTATGGAGTGAATTGATCTTATTCCTCCCCTAAATGTAGTATGTAGTAGATCCCGATTGTCCTAATTACTATAACTTGTAGTTGTTACAGAGTGTATCTTTATCTTGCGACTACCTACCTACATGAATATCAAGTACCTTGATTGAAAAAAGATCGAATGAGCGCGGTGTTCACTATTATACAGATACACTATTATTTTCAACTTTCGCAGTGTGCTAATGATACAGTTTTGGGGTTGCGCCAAGCTTAAGCAGATATCATCGCGTCTTCACGCGATCGCAATCCGCTGGGGTTGCTGGTCCGGTCCAGCCTTCGGGAAGCACACAGTAAGTACCCATTCTCCATCTTTGCGTGGACATCCTCAACCTGGAGGGTACGATAACCGTGAGTAAACAAATCGACACATGGAATTTACATTGTTGATGTACTCACGTTGATTCCTGAGGAATTTGAAGGGTCCTGGAGAACTTGCCAAACGAGCGCTCCTGCACCACATGGCTGCCCTTGTTATAATTCTCCGAGCGTTTGGATTCCCCGGATATGGTCAAACGGTTTCCGTGAACCTCGAGATTGACATCTTCTTGTCTCATACCGGGGAGTTCGAATGTCGCAGTGACTGTCTTGGCCTCGGCGTTCTCGTACAGATCCATTCTGTGTTTGGTACGAGTTAGCGTCATAAATACATTGAAAGTTATATCATTCTTACCTCGGGAACGCCCGATCACGGCGATGAATCAATGCAGTGTTGCCCTCGATGGTAGGAGGGCGATCATGATGGAAACGAGCATTGAAAGCATCATCAAATAGCTTGTCGAACTCAGCGAAGGGATCATAGAATGTGCGCACTAGAGACATGATTGAGTGCAAGAATCGTAAATGTCGATAGAAGGTGCTTTGGTGGTTATTGATCGCAATTGGATGAGTTTGTTGGAGTCTGAGCGACTCTGACCAGCATTTATATACACATCCGTTATGACACGAGTATCTTATAGAAGTTACTCGGTGTTTAATTGAACGGAGACCGATGACATTCTGCAACGTTCGAGATTCGATTCCAGAAGCCAGTTTGTAAGTCTTGTTTGCAGTTGTTTTGTTTATAAAAGCAGAGATTCAATCATGATCATTCCATGTCAGCGCCCCAATCCTGATACCGATTGCAAGTACCTAACGCTGTGAACAAATCCTTTAATCAAAACTCCGCATCCCACCACGTATCTGCCAAGCACATGCGATAACCAGCTAGATAAACTGAGTTGCCCGAAGTGTCACCTGGAGTCCACTGAAAGGTCACGGTGAAAGATTTACAGTAAAGTGCAATCAATGCTAAATTTTTCTGTGCGACTCGTGAATTGATCACTGAGATCTCAGATAAAATTGCGCAGGCGTGGTTGGAACATTGTCATTTCTCGGTGACCTAGTAGCTCTTTCCAGTCGATTTCTCCATCTTCTTGGCCCGACACTGTTGATATTGATGTTCACATGCAACCTGCACCATCAACTGGGCATATCCGCAGCAACATCCGTCCACGGGTCGGCATATTCTGGTCACAGCATGGGGGCCAGTTTTTGGCGCAGATGACGAGTATTTGTCTTCCGGGAGACATTGATGAAAAATTTGGGACAATACTCCAGTTTGGCAAGCGCCAGACCGATTTAAGTCCCTTGTGAAAAGACATGGACTGGATGATCTTTTCCTTCGTTCGAAGACACGATTAGATTTCACCTGGACAGCATTGGCTTTCTCAGATTACATACTGGGACAACGAAGGAGATTCGGTAATGGAAGGCGTAAAAACATTGTGATCGGGTTCGTCATGTACACGGTAATCACTCAGGCAAAGTGAGCGGACATAGAACAAGCAATTGCTCAGGCATCGCAACAAGCTGATGGAGTCGGGAACTGGCGCGAACACGGCGCTACGATGATATAAGATGTGAGCCCAGAACTGCAATGCGTTGAGACGTCGCGCGTTATTGCACAACATGGCACAGGCTTGTTACATGGAATTGCAATAATACCGAATAATACTGAGACAAAATGATGCATATAAGCTGAATGGAGTATGCAAGAAGGCTGAGAGACATGCAAGGATGATTCTACTAGGGGGCTCTAATACAACATGGTTATTGATCCCCTGACAGTCGCAACCGTATGTTGCGTCGCAAATCTCGTTCGTCGTCATCATGCTGGCGTTTCTCTGCCATATGCACCCCTCCTTCATTCAACTTTCCCTGCCCACATTATGAGTCAAGTGCGGTTTCCCATGATAAAATTCTGTTAGCCAGAGAATTTTATCATGGGAAACCGCACTGATGGGTTCACTCTGTAGGCGTCTAGTCCCCATGGATGGAGCATGGCTTGTGCATAAACCACGCCAAAGAGTAAGTCTGATGGCCAATCGTTAGGGGCGATATGGACTTGAACGCGCGCGATCAGGTATTGTGGACTGCTGGGATGGGTTTTCTGTGAGACTGGCAAGGGATACGTGAAGTTATGAAGCACCACGCTATCAGGAGGGGTGGATTCGGAAATGTCGCTGGGATTCGTATATAGGTTTGGTATCTATTCCAAGATAAGTACACTGCCAGTGGAACATCACAATAATCAGCAGGTACACGCAGAAATGCCACTAGTTGAGCGACCGCCTCTCCATTAGCGTTTTTATATACTAGACAACAGGGAGAACATGGTGAGCTTGGCGAGACATGAGGCATTTTTACAACAATACGCACCTCATCCCCTTTGCTAAAAGCGATCAAGTGAGCTGCGTCACAAGCTGTTGGTCTGTTTCAGTGGCAACACATGAACCATCCTCTCCACCAGCCTCTTCCTGAAATCTGGAGCTCGATGGTGGGAACTAGTAGAGGTCGTTTTGCCAGTAGAATTCATGGTAGGGTCGATGGGGAAAACATGGGATTGTTGCGCTTCATCGACGTGATAGTAAAGGTCGAGATTTGGCTTGCCCTTCTCCGGAGTTGGAGAGTCGTATACGACGGTTGGCTGAGCCTCGGAGGGAAGCGAGAGTTCGCCATAGGCACTCATGGCGGCGAAGCACATGTGTCGAAGGATACGCAAGTAAAGCCATGATACAGGGACCTTGAAAGAGCGCAACGACGCAAGTGGTGATGTGATTGGGAGGTGGAAGTGTATGTCGACAAAGGTGGGATCAATGGATGTGAGGTCGGTTGACATGTTCAATGAGCGTTGACTTTTTGTGGTGACCGATGAGGGGGGGAAACGAGTTACTAGTAGCTAAGGGAGCTAGTGATGCGCACAGGCAGACCTTCTCACTGAGTGTGCTAAGGCGTATGGACTTGAAGTCTAACAAAGACTCAGCAATGATGATAGAACAAAGCGGAAGTGGGAAGACGGACGCAAAGTAGGTACATATGGAGGATCTGTGGCTGAGTGATGAAGGTGCTGGATAGTACATAGCAAGGAAGAAGAATGACATATTGGAATGTAATGTTCGTCTATTTGTTCAACTTCTGCTTGGTTGCCCCAGAAAACGTGGCACGCTGCTTGCTGCAGAGGTAGAACATATACGGTGCGTGTTTTGCGTACCCCCCTTCATTTTTGGCTGCTATTGGGGTAGAGCACGGGTACGGGTAAAACCGCAGTTTCGCTGACGGGTCTGGCGGGTACGGCTACGGTGCGGGTCATGAAGACCCGCACGTACACGGTGCTTTCCCGTGGCATTTTTGCGGCATTGGACAGGTGTAGACCCCTTAACTTGTCCGAGAGTGCAAGGGTCAAAATTTTATTACTACATACCACGAAGATCCTCCCGACTCGGAGTCAGAATCGTCATCACGTCACTTGTTCCCTTAAAATATCGAAGTTATATCCGCTCATGCGCTCACCATATCCGCGTTCTTCATCTATCTTCCGTTGGCTCTTACACCCATCACCTGATGTGATGAATTGTTATATCGTGTAGGAATTCTCCTTGAGAACAGCATGGAAAACCAACTAGTAGCTAATTCATGCCTTCATTTATATCTGGCGGTGCGCACTCCGGCCGTGCTGGATTCAATGGTAAGTCGCAGTGAGTGCTAAAGATTAATGCATACTTGCTAAGAATTCATACATCATGCCTCAACCTTTCGACAAACTTGCACAGCGGGTGGAATTTTCCACCGGTAATTTTTTTCTCCTATCGGGAGGACTGGTCGGTGAGTGACTGAATTTGTAGATGGGTTTCCTGCCTATGAAGCGCATGTAGAATCTTGACTAAATCATAAAACTGTCGAGTTCAGAGAGATTAAAATTGCAGCCGCATCGCATCGCGCTTATTTTGCGTACGCCTCTCCAAAAGTATAGTGCGGCCATAAAGCACCGCAGGCAGCTCGCTTCCTATTGCAGGTTCAACGGTGTCGCCATTAAAGAGTAAGACCAGGAACGAAGCATTCACAAGCGAGACGACATTTTCAATCCGATATCGGCGGATGACAAAGGGAAGATGGTCTATGTGGGTTCATAGTGCTCCCCCGGGCCTTTCACGGTTTACTGTGCTTGCTACTATCTAGAATACATTGCAACAAGTGAAAGTGAAAAAGATAAATCTAAGCAACTCTTCCGCGTGCTCACAGATAA
>JABCPU010000821.1:0-25314 GCA_016800925.1 Suillus spraguei | reverse complement strand
TTGTTGTAGAGAAAATCAAGGAATATCGTCCATGTAAATACCATCCATCCTTTGTGATTTCCTGTTGAAAGGTGCGATTCATGTATGCTTGGAAAGTTGGGGAATTGCAGAGGCCAAAGAACATGACGTTTGGTTCGAAGAGGCCGAATTCCGTAGTAAAAGCAGCTTTCCAGCGATCATCGGGATGGATGCGAATATTGTTTATAACCGGACCGGATATCCATTTTCGTAAAGAACTATGCATTATGAAGGCGTGCTACAAGGGAGATAGGGAGTGGGAGTGGATAGGCGTTTTGACTGTCCAATCATTAATGTAGTGATAATCTTGACAGGGACGCAATTCTCCACTCTTCTTTCCCACAAAGAAGAAAACCACTGGCTTGGGGTGACTTTGATTCTGAGATAAAACCTTTCGCAACATTTCATCGATAAACATTTTGACGGCAGTATGTTCTTTTTCCGATAGCGGGTAAACCTTAGACATATGAGGGATGAAACCGGGTTTAGTATCAATCCGATGATCAATACCAGGGGCGTTCGGGAGGTAGTTTGTTCAGTCCGTCCTTAGCAAAGACGTCTGCAAAGTCGTGCAAATAATTCGGAACCAATTCTTCGAAGGATTTCTTTTTCTTTTCCTTCTCATCCATGGCAAATTCTTGAGCTTTGTTACTGTATTTTGGAAGGGAGATCGTGGAGTAATTGGGAAGTTGTTCGAGTAGGAAAGTTCCATCTCGTGTGAGAGATGTATCCATGGATACTTCTTCGATGATCCTCATACTGACTCCATCGGTATCGTATTCCACAAGGAATTCTCCATCTCCAAGCTCATAAGAGGACATCTCTCGCACTTCTGGTGCATGCCAGACATCTTGCATGGTGTTGAATTGGTCATCATCCTCTGTTGGGATCAACGAGGGCATGGATTCTTCTTCTTCTTCGGGGATTTCTTCAGTCGAAGCTGAAAGAGTTTTCGGGGGGACATAGAACTTGGATAATTTCAGTATGTTGGTATCTCGTCCTGGGATCTCTTCTTCTGCTTTTTCTTTTTCCATATTTCTGTTCTTCTATTGGCCGTTGCTCAATAGGTTCTTGTCCGACCCGACACTCAGGTTCTGATTCATTCTTGCGCTTTTTCTGCGTGGGGAATCGGCGATACTGGTCGTGGCAGTTGTACATGGGGAATGAGGTCGATGGTACGCAGGGTTTGTACTTCCAGTTCAGGGTCATTAGAAATTGAAGGGGTTACGAGAGATTTCGGAAGTCGGGAATATTGCCATTTCTTAGAATGACAATTAAAGGCTGGAGGTAATCCATTCTTCTTTCTGTCCGTATCCATATTGTTTTCGATTTCATCCAATTTCATTGTTCAGGAAAGAACGAGTGTTTCAGCCGCCCAATCTATACTCGGGTTCATTGCATGTAACCACAGAATTCCCAGAAGGATTTGATCCCTTCTTCCTAGTTTGGTGATGTTGAACTTTCCATACATGGTTCGTTCATCAATTTTGACCACTAGGAGACAGTAGTCCATGATTGGTCCTCCTTTGATAAGAGTTCCATCTGCTGTAGTAACTCGAAATGGTGTTTTAAGTTTTTGTCGTGTGATTTGATGGAGTTTCACAAACTCCTCAGAAATGAATGTTCCTGCGCTCCTGAATCAATGACAGCGGTGGTGTCAATGGATTTTTAAGCGAGTACGTGAGTGAAGGGTGATAGGGACACGAAGTTCTTTTCTTTCACCTACAGCGCGTACAAGTCTTAGTAATACATTGGGAGAAACATACGTCGAATCTTTGTTTCTCCAAGTCAAAAATCCTCAACAACCCGCCTTACAGTTTCTTCATCTTCTTCTTCTTCTTTGACTTTGGTTTGTCGGAGCGGGGTCTTCTTCTTTCTGTCAGGACAATTATGAATGCGATGTCCTGTCTTCTTGCATCCGAAACATTGTCCTTTCTTCATGCATTCGGATCTCTCCATATTGGAGATTCGATCTACGATCATTGCGTTGGAATCACGGTTCGGTATGTAACGTGCATTTCCATAGTTCTTCTTTTTCTGTTGTGGAGCATGACGTGTCCTCATGGCTTGAAGGCGATGATGGGAATTGTCAATGGAAATGCATTGCAGCACAACGTCTCGGAATACTTCTGAGACATCTCCTAGTGCGAAAAGCTTTGTAAGGATGCCCCAATTCAGGCCATCTTGGAAGAATTGGATCTTTGTTGCATTATTGGTGATATGAGCCTTGGCTGCAAGCGCCTCGAAATCAGCGATGTAAGTGTGAAGATCTCCACTTCCTTGTTTAAGGTCCCTGAGTTTCGTGAGTGCGGTTCCTTTGGTATCCACCGGGTCAAAGGTTTCTTTGAAGCTTTTCATAAAATCCACCATTGTCCCATAACCAACTTTTTGTCCAGAGGTGTCGGTTGATTGAGCATGGTCAAGGAATTGCTCTTCCAGGATTTGGCATTCCTTTCGGTCATAAAGGATGTTATGAAAATGATCTTCTGTTTGTCGGTAGTGTAAAGCTTTTCGTTGATATTGAAGTGGAGATTACATGACTGGATAAATTAGTGAGAATTGTCGTGATCTCCATCAAAAGCTTTTGGCTGGCCAATCTTGTATTCGAATTCTTTGGTCGTCATATTTGGCGATTTGTCTGGTGAGTTTATACTTTCTCAATGCCTACACGCGCTGTCTTGCTGTCCGTTAGGGCTTGTCTTCTGTCAGAGGGCCTTTCTTGACAATTGGCTTAGCGTACGCATACACTAATCTGCTTATTTAAGCAATCAGGTTTCCAGGTTGAAGACTGGATAGTCGACAATCAGATAGACTTTAATCTTTTGTTACGAACTGGGATGGCGTCACCAGCGATAGTGAAAAGACACAGACGGTCTACTGGGAGGTTCTTACAATGTTCAAAAGAGAACAAGGTGAAAGTACAAGGAACGCGTTCCGAGTACGATCAAGGGTTCGGCCTCAAAGACAAGTCTAAGAGGTTCTACAAGAATAGAGACTAAGGCTAAGGAGTGCTTAGACTTAGAGACGATTCAAGACGACCTAGGTTGGAGACCTAAGCGAAGGAGATTCCAGGTAAAACCCAGTAAGATTAAAGTAAAGAATCTACTACAAGTACACTGTGCTTATATAGGTAGATATGTGCGCACAGACCAGGTAACCGTGAGAATGTAACTGCGTATCCTAAGAAGGAAGGCATGTATTGTACAGATGCATTGAGCATATGAGTCAAGTCATGTGACGTGATATACAAGTAAGAAGATAAAGGGAAAATGAATAGGGGTACATACAACTGTAACATATCATATCCGATACCTTTGAACGTCCGGATCCATCACGCAACTCCTTCCGGATCTTCGGACGAATAACTTCTCCCTGAAATAAGGGGCATTACTCGGGAAAGGGGCACAGTGCACGAACTGAGGCCAAAGCCCTTCGAATCTCTCTACCTTGAGTACAGTCTTAACACCTCTACGCAATTGCACCGGTGCTGCTTTTAGCGTTTCTAATGCTTTCATTACTTCAGGCTCTCGTTCTGTACATTGTCTAATCTTTTTGAGGAGAGATTTTTCTCCTTCTATCAGAACTTGGCCTCTTTTAGCAGCATTGATTTTGAAAAATTCCAGTTTGAGCAAAACGCGATCAGAATTGTCATTTTCTACCCCCCCTCTGTGGTCTGATCTCTGAGACAGATGATCAGCCTTATCATTGACTACACCAGGCTTATGTTGGAGTGTAAATTCATACTCCACCAGGAACAAACTCCATCTGGCTTGCCTTCATGTCAATTTTTGACTTGTCATGAAATACTCGAGATTTTTATGATTGGTCCAGATCTCCACAGGATGAGGTGCTCCCTGCACATAGTGCCTCCACTCTTCTAATGCTCAAATGATTGCTAGCAATTCTTTGTCATGAATGTCGTAATTTCGTTCTGCATCATTCATTGACTTCGAATAATAAGCGACAGGATGCCATAGTCCATCTTCCATCTGTTGAGACAGTACTGCACCAGATGCATAATCAGAAGCATCGGTCTCTATTCTTTTCTTTTTCTCAACATCTGGCATTACTAGGAGTGGAGCTTCTGTGATTTATTTCTTCAATTCATCAAATGCATGTTGTTGTTTCTCCGTCCAATTCCATGGAACATCTTTTCTTAGCAAATCATTCATTGGTCTGGCTATGTCTGAGAACCCCAATATGAATCTTTGATAGAAGTTAGCAATGCCCATGAATGCTTGTATATCTTTTACGCATTTTGGAACAGGCCATTTTAATACTCCTTCTACTTTCACAGGGTCCATAGACACATTGCCTTTTTCCATGATCAACCCTAAGAATTCGACTTTAGACTGTTCGAAACTACATTTTTCTGGTTTCAAGAACAGATCATTATCTTTTAATTGTTTGAGTACTTCTCACACGACTTTTCGGTGTTGCTCCTTATTTCCATTTGTAAAGACTAAGATGTCATCGATGTAGACAACAACCGTCTTTCCATCAATGAGATCTCTAAATATTTTGTTCATCATGGTCTGAAAAGTTGCTGGAGAATTTGTCAATCCGAAGTACATTATGGTTGGTTCATGGTGACCAAAAGGCGTTTTGAAGGCTGCCTTCCACTTGTCTCCTTCCTTCATCCGAATATTATTGTATCCCCATCGTACATTCATTTTGGAGTACATTGTGGCACCAGTTAAAGCATCAATTAAATCTTGAGATCTCGGTAAAGGGTACGCATTTTTAACTGTTTTCTTATTGAGCTTTCTATAATCCATTACTGGTCATAATTTGCCATCTTTTTTGGCCACAAAGAAGAAAGATGCTGCAACAGGAGATTGTGAATCTCTAATACGTCCTAATGCAGTTTTGGCTTTTAACCAATCTTTCAGTGTGTCCATTTCTTTGGGTGATAAAGGATATGGTGTTGCATTCGGTGGAAGATCATTCTCATCTTTGAGATCTATCGCATGATCCCACTTCTTTCTTTCAGGAAATCTCTTTGATTCCTCTTCTGAGAATACACCCAGGTAATCGTGAAGCCAGTCTGGAACCATTTCTTCTACAGACTTTTTCTTCTTAGTAGCTTCCTCTGCTACTTTTTGTTCTGTGGCGATAGAAGCTTTATATCTAATCCATTCATTCCTTGGACTATCTTCATCTTCTATTTCCTCGACCATTGCCCTCTTCTTCGCCATGCCTTTGTCATCATCTTCCTCTTCCGTGGGAATCAAATCTGGCAAGTCACCCTGTTTTTGGGTTTTACGTTTTTCTCTATTTTTTTTGTCTTTTTTCTTTTTTAGTCTCACACTTGACTGGGCATCGTGTAAGAGCAAATCGTCCTGCGTTCCAATCAATCTCTGGATTATGATACCTTAGCCAATCTATACCGATAATGACATCATCGCTTCCTAGATCTGTAACCATGAAGGCTGCTTTATCTTCTTCATGATCTCCAATCTTTAGTCCTATTTCAGCGAATCTTGTCATAGATCTGGCGGCATTTAAGGAACCATCAATGTTCTTGACTGGTATGGGATGCAATAATTTACGACATCAGACATCATTGTTCTTCACAAATCTTTCACTTATAAATAATGTTGATGCACCGCAATCCACAAGTGCTTTTATGTCTGCTTGTCTGTTCTTTCCTTTCAGTGTAATCGGAATATAAAATGTTCTGATTTGGATCATATATACACTTCCATTACATCTGAAAAACTAGAAAGAATAGAGAATCAATTGTTCAGGTCTAGGTCTGCAGACTCTGACTTTAACCCTTCTGAAAACTCTTGCCTTCTTTGTAGGATAGCCAGTCCTTAAACCATTTGGGCGCGGTTTCTTCTTTGGCAGACGATGCCTTCACTTGTGCTGGTTTCGGCACTTCTTTACAGTTCCTAGCCATATGGCCTTCTCCACCGCATCTATAACATTTGAAAGCACTAGGCTTTCCTTGCGGTTTGGGGGCATTCTTTTGCCTTCCAGAGTCGACATCCATGGTGTCACTGTTACTGGGTCCAGCCCTTGATGAAGAAGGAACTCCACTGTTAGACTTGGGAGTCCACCAGGTGTTTCACTTCTTTTCTGCATCCAACTCTTCAAAGTTTTGCCCAATTTCTACTGCTCTTTCAACCAATTTATTGAAAGTGTTCTTGTCCTTGAGTGCAACATGAGCAAGTTGTTCTTTGATCTGGGTTTGTAAACCAGATCGGAGTTTGAGGCAAAGGTCATAATCGGAGAAGTTCGTGAAGACTGACTTCTGTTTGAAAGATGCAACATATTCTGGAACAGAACTAGATCCTTGCTAAGGGTCTCTAATTCTCTGATGGCCTTTGCTTCTTTGTTCTCATCCTTAAACATGCGTGAGAACTCTTCTAAGAAGTCTTTAAAGTCCAACTGTCCTGCAGCTTGTTGTTTAACATAAGGTTCTGCCCATTTTCCAGCATTTCCCTTTAGGTAAGACAACATTCAACTGAGATGTTGTTGTTCTGTTGTGTTAGGGTATTGTGTGAGGTAGAGGGATACTTGTGCCAAGAATGTTTCAATGTCGATGGAATCTTTTCCTCCAGTGAACTCTGTTGGCTTCACAATTTTGGGAGCTCCTCCAGAAGATGTTGGTGCAGGTTTTGCTTCCAGATCATCAATTCTGTCCCTATATTGACGGAGTTGTTCATGGAGTTTTTCATTCTGGTCTTGTAGGACATCATTCATATCCTGAGTCTTTGAACTTGCTCTTGGACTGGAGCAATCGCAACATTGATAGCATTTGCGATATACTCAGCCAAGGCTTGTTCACTGTGAATAGTGGTAGCGGGAGCAGACATAGTACCAGTTGTTTTCTGGAACCCAATTTACTGATGTCTGTGGTTGACTAGTTGTAACGGTCAACCCGAATAGGAAAAATGGTGAAGAGGAGATGGAAAAGAAGTATGTAAATGGAAAACTGAGTGGTCCCCGATATCTGATCGGATCTACCACGTACTCAGGTCCTAAAGGGTTCTTTAATCAACCCAACTAGGTGCTTCCTTATTTACTAACTAGGAAGACTATAGTAAAGGTTTTTGTGATCTTCCAAGTAGGAAAAGTTATCTCGAGGGACACAGTGCTCTTCCAGCCGAAGCTTACAAGCGACCAGTCTATCTTAGACAATGAGGCAATTCCACTAAATACTCAGAAGAAGACTAGACCTTCTATCGTATGAAAAGAAACTATCGTAAAAGGAAATTATCGTAGAGCTCAGCAGGCAGGGTCTTGGGCCAGCACTGAGGTCACGGATCGAACACCTAATGTTGCTCGTCCACTGTCTACTAGCAGCAGCAATGTAAGGCTGGGCCTGGTAGAGGTCTACTAACTACAAAAGACGATTGGTGTGAAGTGCGCTCAAATGAGCAAAGGGGAGAAGAAGATCACGACTTTTTTAAGGTCAGGCAAGACAAAACGTTTTGTACTGGTCTGCAAGTGCAAGTGCCTTTACAAACGCATACAGAAAGATGATGTTACGACCATGCAAAACCGGAGATTAGTAAGAAGTCCTGGTCTTACATGGGGTTGTACTGGAGGGTTGTAAAGTAAAAGGGGCTTGGCCTCAGCTTGTACGCTGTGCCCCTTACCTGAGTATGTGCCCTTAATTTTGAAGTCCAAAGGGGAGTTATGGTGAAGTCCAGACGGAGTCCAGATGAACTCTTAGGACAGGATAGCTAGATAGAGCTCTGAAGGACTTCTGGATGAGCACAGGAATGTGCTGGAACTATTTCTGGATGGTAGGGAGTAGTGGTGAGACTACTGGAACAAGTTCCAAGTAGAATAGATGAAAGATGGACTCCTAGACAAAGTCCAGGGCAGGATAGGAGCAGAGCTCCGGAAAAAAAGATGATCCATAGATGTCGGAGGATAGGATAGAATAGATCCGGAGGACCGGAGGTCCGAAGGTCTAGAGCTCAGAGGAGCGGAGGGGTGGATGATCAGATGATTGAATGAGCGTAGCTCTATGGATCTTAGGGGAGGTGTTGACTACTAGAGAGGAGTCGGTCCAGATATGGTGTAGAGGTAGTATAGACTACTCCGGACAAGGTCCAGAATAGAAACAGACAGGATAAGACTACCAAAGGTAGAGTCGGAGGTGAAATGGATGAGAGACAGGAAACGGACGAAGTCTGAAAAGGATATAGGACATAGGATCAAAGCTCCAGCCTAGGGAATGATCCCATAGGTCAGAGTCGGAAGCTTACAAGGGCCAGAGCCCAAGTGCGAGAATGGAAATAGATTTATATAGACATGGTAACAAGATACAGAAGTCAAAGGAATATACAGAAGTAGGAAAGCAATGATCAGACTCAGGTCTGCGGGAGTTGTACTACAAGTTTATATACTGTAGGTAGCATGCCGGAAGGCAAGTAAGGATAGTCCAAGGCTATCTCTGAGGCATGCAGAACACATTAGTAAGTACAACGGAACACAAGGCTATGAACTCGGAAATAAGACTTGTATGTAATATCTTATCAAGATGGAAGTCAAGATAACCGAAAGTCAGACACATTTATAACCTAAAAGGAGTAATGTGCAGGTGCGTGGGAATAGTTTCGGATACAAGCATGGATTGGATATGGACATGGATTGGATATGGACACAGATCGGACAGATAGATTGGGTCGGATATGGATATGGATCAGATATGGATGGATATGGATTGGAGTGGATGGGTGGATTGGATAGGTGAACTGGATTGGATGGGTGGACTGTATAGATTGGGTGTCTGGATGTCCATGGATCAGATCTGATCTGGACCTGAATGTATTGTATATGACAGTGGAGCAAAGCCTTAGCACATGAAGAAGAAGCAATGTTTGCCAGGCTTATCAGGACAGGGTGAGTGTATCGATTACCAGATGTATTGGTGACCTTTGTTTTATCCGAGGACAAGATCACCCCAAGCAGAGATGCACCCTGAGGGATCTGACACTAAAGGGGGTAAAATGAGCATTTAGCACTGAAGATTCACATATAAATCATACCTGGAGGTACCATGAATGATTGCCCATCATAAAACTATTATATACATGAGAAAGTCTATTGACAGACTTGTAAACCTTCCGACAATTGAAATCGATACAATCTGCAAGCTGAGGATCACTGAGAAGAGATTGTAGACAGTCGATTGCATCGTGATAGAATAGATGAAGTGGGCATTTCATAGGGCAGTCAGTTACAACATCTTCATACTTCCAACATGGGCCCGATGGTAACATCTCCACCTGCTGGCATAGCTCCCTGGCATGGTGGAATGAAAGGGAACTTTCCATCACCTGACATTACACATAGGCATCATGCGAAGTTAAGAAGACCAAAGGGAAACTCACAGAGTCAAGATTTAGATATTTGTCAATTTCTGACATGCTAAGGTTTGTTCGCATCAACCAATGAGCAACCTCCCAATCTTTCTGGCTGGCAAAAGGATACCAAGGAACCTCGGTTATTTGACTAGCATGGATGTCTTGATCAAAACTGACCATGATGTCATTCCTCCAGTATAAACCCTTGGAAAATTTGGACAGTATTTGACTGCCTGTCCCCACTCCACACCCCCTTCGACTGCTGAGGATTGCTGGCTGATGTCAGTGTTTACCACTGGCACATTGAGGGTAAACTGGTCGATATCACTGTTGGTCTGGTAAATATCATTGTCCATCTCTAAGTTTGCAGGTTAACTGTTGTCATCCAAAGAGTTCCTGCGGTGTTGTCCCATGGCATAATGATAAGATATTCGGATGGGTTGCAAATGGCGATGTTTCTTAGTGCATCGAGACATAGGTTGATTCACATGTTGCAATACACGAGTATTATTTTTAAAATTTTTGCCACAAGATGGGCAAGGGATACTGTTTATACTGATAGCCTGAGTTGAATGATATGCGAGTCATCGTGGATGATTCGTGGAGTACATAGTAGAAAGATGATATCAGCAATTCCTGACAATGTTTGAACTTTGCACACATATACAACTAGTCATGTCGCTTCAGCGGGTTGATTCCCCATATTCAAATACTCCATCACCAATTCACAACACAAACACCACAAACTATCCCATATCTCTATCACAGTCATCACACCCTCCTCTCATAAGTAAATAGATTTCCAAGTTCGTTCATATTTAATGCTTATTATACATTGTCTAAGGATCCTCCATTAATCATTGCTGAGGCCAAAGAAAGTCCCCACAAGATGTCAAAGAGGCCAGATGTTTCCTGGCACTAGGATGTGCAGAACGCGAAGTGCGCAGAGTGAAAGCTCAGCTTGCAGACCACCTTGTCACCAAGGATAATGCTATTTACCTACATCATTTCTTTTGTTTTTGCTTGATTTATCATACGCGTATGCTAAATCCCTGACTTGTGCACTTCAACGTGCTTGTATGATACATGCCTTCCTTATTAGGATATGCAGTTATACACACATATGGCTCTATTTAAGCACAGTGTACTACACTTGTATTCCCTACTTTAATCTTACTGGGTTTTACCTGGATTCCTCTTCACTAAGGACCCCCAATCCTTAGTTGTCTCTAAGTCTAAGCACTCCTTAGCCTTAGTCTCTCTTCTCATAGAACCTCTTAGACTTGTCTTTGAGGCTGAACCCTTGATCATACTTGGAACTAGTTCCTTGTACTTTTCCCAGCAGACCATCTGTGTCTTTTCACTGTCACTGGTGACGCCACCCCAGTTCATAACAGATATCCACAAGGGAGTTAGAGTGCGAGAAGTAAAGGCTTTTGGATGGGTGATCCAGACAGGATCTGGCACTGGAACTATTTCCGGATGGTAGGGAGTAATGGTAAGACTACTGGAACAAGTTCCAAGTAAAAGTGATGAAGGATGGACTCCTGGACAAAGTCCAGGGCAGGATATGAGCAAAGCTCCGGAGGGAAAGATGATCCATAGATGTCAGAGGTTAGGATAGAATAGATCCGGAGGACCAGAGGTCTGAAGGTCTGGAGCTCAGAGCCGAGAGCCAGAAGCACAGAGATAGTCAAAATCTGGAAACACGGGTATAGTCTAAAAGGGGTAATGCGCAGGTGCATGGGAATAGTTCGGATATGAACTCAGATTGGATATGGACATAGATTGGACAGATGGACTGGGTCAGATATGGATATGGATCAGATATGGATGGATATGGATTGGAGTGGATCAGTGGATTGGATATGTGAGCTGGATTGATTTGGTGGCCTAGGATGTATGGATTGGGTGTCCAGATGTCCATGGATCGGATCTGATCTGGACCTGAATGTATGGTATATGACAGCAGGAGGAGTTGAAGCAGATAGAGTTGGTGGAAATCCATAGGGAGATGGAGGAAAAGAGGCAGAGGGCTTTGATTGAGGCTTGAGTGAGTGTTATGGACTCTTTCAGATCCGGATTCTAATGGATTGTACAGGCCAAGGCAGCTCCTGCATCCAGAGCAAAGGATGGATACTGCTCTCATTGTGTGTCCAAGGACTGGATGTGTCAGTGGGGTGATGCTGAGAAGAATCCCCTGGTAAGTTGTCTGAAGACTTTTGGATCTGATGGTATCTGACATTCATAGATCAAGTCTTGTGATGTCTGCCAGAAGGACAAGGCCACTTGTCCTGGAAGGCCCGGATCTGTCAAGGGACCAAAGGGTCAGAAGAGGCAGCATCCTGTTGGTACCATCTCTGAAGGGCTGTCATATACCATACTTCTGATCCCAGATCCGACCATATCCGATCAGATCCAATCGATTCTATTTCCGTCCAGTCCACAGATCCTGTCCGGATTGCTCATCCGAATGTGCTTACTTCTTGCACTCTATCTCCCTTGTGTATATCTGCGTCTATCTCCTTTCATCACTCATCCTGTTTCCGGTACTCCGGCTGTGTATAATTCCTTCCTGTGTCACTGATCCATTACCTGTGTTTCATTTCCGATTCGTTCTTACTGATCCGCTGCGCATTAACAAATAGACTTCCATTACACTTTGTACATAGCCCTCGGTCCCGGACTTGTTGATTATCCATCTTAGATACTTACTGTATATAAACCACTTGTAGATCTCCATAGAACCTTAGTTCAAATATCATCTTAGATTCTGCTCATTCTGCTTCCTCTGGACTGGAGTCACTTCCTGCTCTAAGTCATCTTCCGAGACTTGGGATTGATTCCTATAGTCTATATCTCCGACTCTATCTTCGGATAGTCTATCTCTGTTAGTTTCTAGTTAGGAACTCGTTCTGAAGCTAGTCTTAATCCTCGTTCTACTCCTATGTTCCGGATAACCTTTGGACATATATCATATCCGATACCTTCGGACGTCCAGATCTGCCACACAACTCCTTCCGGATCTTCGGACATATATCTCCTCTCTGAAATAAGGGGCATTACTCGGAGAAGGGGCACAGTGCACGAACTGAGGCCAAAGCCCTTCAGATCTTTCACTCCTTGAGTACGGTCTTAACAAGGGCAAGGGCAAGCACCGTCAGAGGAGCCCCACTCTGGATGTGCCAGAAGTGGATTTTTTGTCCAATCCGATGTAAAGATACAATCTAGCCTGGGCTGTAGATGAACCACAGCCTAAACTAGTATGTGAGTCTTGCACTCCATCTAGTCTGCTTCACTTGCAAAACAAGAGCATTTGACTCTAAAGGGAATGCTAAGTTAATATAGTTCGATATTGCCCAACCTGTGGTGCAAGAATGCCATCGGAGGTAGCGAGATGCTAGCGGTGACCTCCGCTCTGTGGGAAAGTAGTGGTAAAGTAGCAGTAGTGTGAGCAGTAAAACTGCAGTAAGGCTTGGGAAACTGGTGGTAAAACATGAAGCATGGGAAAGTGTAGCGCAAGTGGTGAAGCGCGGGAAAGTGGTAAAGAGCGGTGGTGCATGCAGCAGTAAAACAATTCTTAAGAGATAGTGACTTCGGCGAAAGACTTTATTCCGTTAGAGACAGTAGTGGTGACAATTCCTAAGTACCGTGTGTACCATAGAGGGAAAAGTAAAAGTACTGAAATGTGCAAAGAGTCCTTTTTAACATGTACCATGAACAGACAGAATACATAGCGAGAACAGTAGCAAGATAGAGATATTTAGCTAAGAGGCATGCAGCGAGCAAGCAGTGTCACAGAAGGTAAGGTAAGTCTTGCTGTAGCTTTAGTAATGGCAGAAATGAATATGCTACGCACCAATGGATCTTAGATGGAAATGGAATGGACAGGAGGACATTTGTAGCGAGATTTGGTAAGGGGCAAGGATCCATGGA
The DNA here is from genome assembly GCA_016800925.1 of Suillus spraguei. NCBI lineage: Eukaryota > Fungi > Basidiomycota > Agaricomycetes > Boletales > Suillaceae > Suillus > Suillus spraguei. The sequence goes on along the minus strand of JABCPU010000821.1, from coordinate 12,031 downwards.
GTGAAAATGGTACTGGTGAAGCAAAAAGGGGTAATGCTCGCTATAGGGGTTTTCTCAGTAGCCGCTGTAGACAGTAATGAGACACTTGTATAAAACGGCAATTTCATGGTCAGCGTGACTTTGTTCACTACACTGATGACCATAGAAGGTACGGATGAGGAGGTTGTTGAGTATGATGATCAGGCTTGGGTGGCCACTGCTAATGGCATCATCATGGAGCTGGCTTGGACCAATGGACTTCTCCAGGATGGCATTGCGGCAGCGGAAGGGAGTCGGATTGCAATGGAGCAGATGAGTACTACCATGGAGGCCTTCCTCCAACAGCAGACAGAGTTCCTGGCCCTGCTCCTTGAGGAGATCCAGACCAGATTTAGGCTTTCCGTTCCTGCCAGATCCAAAAAGGATGGCGCTGGAGAGGAGATGGTGGATGGGACTGGAGAAGAGACTGGGGGTGCTAGATGTAAAATGGAGACTGGTGCTTAGTCCGGATCCAGATTTCTGTTACTGCCCTCAATGTACTTGTATTTGTTATGCATTTTTCAAGCAATAGGACCAGGTGTGTCCAGATATGCTTATGCTGAGTGGAAATCTGCTACGAGATCTGATGCATTTCTGAGTTCCATGGCAAGTAACCAGGAAGTTTCTTCGTCTGTTCCTTTGTATCTGGACCACTGGATAAGGTATAGAAGTTGGCATTGGTGTCTACGATGGTCCAGTTTAGAGTCCAGTATTTCAGATATCTCATACTCTGGTTCTCCATTGTAAAGATACAACCTAACCTGGGCTGTAGATAAACTACCTCCTAAGTTAGTATGTGTGGTCTTGCACTCCGTCTAGTCTGCATCACTTGCAAAACAAGAGCATTTGACCCTAAAGGGGGATGCCTGTTAGTATGGTCAAGTTTGAGTCAAACCAATGTGCGAATGTAGCGTCGTAGTCAGTGGTAAGTTGCTGCAGTCAGCAATGATGTTGCTGGAACTAGCATTGTATGTAGCGGTGCTACCGTGGTTGAGATAATACTTGAAATGTAGCATCGAGTGAGCAATAATGAGTGGTAAAGTCAGCAGTAGCGGTAAGGTGTGAGCGGTGCAAAGAAACAGTAAAGAAATCCGTGGTACTCTCAGCGGTAGAGTAGCGGTGAGCGTGAAGTTCAGTCAGAATAGGGGTCAAGAATCTAGCGGTGTGCCAGCAGTAACAGTGAACGAGTGTAATCGATTAATGAGCGGTAAGGAAACTTTAAAGACTATGTCTACTACTGGGTAGATCCAGAGCTAGATGCTAATCCTGACCTATAGTACGGTGAAAATAAGGTACTGAATCATGTGCGGTATGCAGTGCTTATATCCTGAATTGTATGTACTCGGGATGCATTAGGCGAGATCAGTAGTGCTTGAGTACAGTAACTGCTGTATGTAAACATAGTGCGAGGTGGCTGTGGCATGAGGCAACATGTAATAAGGCTTGCTGTGGAATCAGTGATAATGAACATAAACAAGCTACGCACAAAATGGAGCTATGTGGACGCAGCAAGGACATGGAAGGATATTGGTACATGGAACATGGTGCAGCAGTCGGTATGGTGTGTGGTAAGCGTGAGATGCCGCCAGCAATGCTAAAGGAGTAAGACAGCCTTTGGACTGGTGGAGATTCCTATAGACGTGAGATGTGCACCAAAAGATAGGGTTTTAAGGCCAGCACCAATATGTTCAAAACACCGTCAACTTCAACTGGAGGTGGAGGAGGTTGAATGCGATTAGGGATAGTGTTCAGAACTGCTGGCTCTAACTGAGAGACATGGAATATGGGATGCTCGGAACACTGTAAAGATTCAACCCAGCTTGGGCTGTAGATAAACCACTGCCTAAACTAGTATGTTAGTTTTTGCGCTCCGTCTAGTCTGCTTCACTTGTAAGAACAAGAGCATTCAACCCTAAAGGGGGATGCCTATTTAGTATGGTCAAGTCCAAGTCTAACTTATTTGCGAAACAAGCGTCGTGGTCAGCAGTAAGTTGCTGCGGTCAGTGATGATACCACCAGAACTAGTGTCGTGCGTAGCGGTGCTACCATCTTCGAGATACAGTCAATAACAGTGCATCGGGTGAGCGATGTCGAGCGGTGGTCTCAGCGGTAGCGGTAAGGTTGCGAGCGGTGCAATGAAACAGTAAAGAAGTCCACGGTACTTTCAGCGGTAAAGTAGCGGAGTGTGAGAAGTTCAGTCAAAGTAACAATCAAAAGTCCAGCAGTATGCCAGCGGTAATGGAGAACGAGCATGATGTATTAACGAGCGATAAGGAACTTTAAAGACTATGTCCACTACTGGGTAGATCCAGAGCTAGACAATAATCCTGACCTATAGTATGTGTAATGGGGTAAAATCAGGTACTGTATCGTGTGGGGTACACGGTGTTTATATATCCTAATCCATATGTACTTGGACAAGCCTTCTAGGTAATGTCGCCAGGTTGGGAAAGCAGCATAGATGGCTAGTAGTTCCTTATCATTGACATCATAGTTGAGTTCTGCACCAGACAGTGTCTGAGAGTAGAATGCTACTGGACGAAGTTCTGAGTCTGAGCATACAATGGAAAGTATTCCAGTGATAGCATAATTGGAGGCATTGGTTTCCACCACTATAGGGACATCTGGAATCCAGTGCGTTAGAACCAGAGCAGAAGTGAAGGCTTTCTTGAGTGCTTCAAACAATTTCTGGCAGTCCTTGGAAAAGTTCCAAGTGATGCCCTTGCAAGTGAGTCAAGTAAGGGGGACTATGATATCTGAGTAATTGAAGATGAAACGACGATAGAAACTAGCAAATCTGAGGAAAGATTGGATGTCCTTGACTTTCCGAGGTTCCAGCCAGTCAATGATAGACTGGATTATCTCAGACGACATAGTCAAGCCATCTGGAGATAGAAGGTAACCAAGATATTTGACAGAGGATGAGTGGAATTCGCATTTTTCGGGTTTGTGTCATATACCGTACATTCAGATCTGATCCATGGACATCTGGACACCCAATCAACATCCATCCATATCTAATCCATATCCATATCCGACTCAGTCCATCCATCCGACCTGATTCACTCATCCGATCCATGTCCATATCCAATCCGTGTTCATATCCGATCCATATCCGATCCATGTCCATATCCGATCCATGTCCATATCCGATCCGTGTCCATATCCGATCCATGCTCATATCCGAAACTATTCCCGCGCACCTGCGCGTTACTCCTTTTAGGTTAATACCTGTGTCCGGCTTTCGGTTATCTCTGCACCTCTGGCTTTCGGTTATCTTGACTTCCGTCTTGATAAGATATTTCATACAAGTCTTATTTCCGAGTTCATAGCCTTGTGTTCTGCAATGCCTCGAACATAGCCTCGGACTATCCTTACTTGCCTTCCGGCATGCTACCTACAGTATATAAACTTGTAGTACAACTCCTGCAGACCTCAGTCTGATTCATTGTTCCTACTTCTGTATATTCCTTTGACTACTCTGTATCCTGTTATCATGTCTATATAACTCCGTCTCCGTTCTTGCACTTGGGCTCCGGCCCTTGTAAGCCTCCAACTCAGGCCTATGGGATTACTCCCTAGGCCGGAGCTTTGATCCTATGTCCTATAATCTGTTCGGACTTCGTCCATCTCTGTCTATCATCTGTTTCACCTCCGACTCTACCTTTGGTAGTCTTATACTGTCTGTTTCTATTCCGGACCTTGTCCGGAGTAGTCTATACTATCTCTACACCATATCCGGACCTACTCCTCTCTAGTAGCCAACACTTCCTCTAAGATCCACAGAGCTACGCTCATCCGATCATCCGATCATCCGCTCCTCCGCTCCTCCGATCATCCGCTCCTCCGCTCCTCCGCTCCTCCGCTCCTCCGCTCCTCCGCTCCTCCGCTCCTCCGCTCCTCCGCTCCTCCGCTCCTCCGCTCCTCCGCTCCTCCGCTCCTCCGCTCCTCCGCTCCTCCGCTCCTCCGCTCCTCCGCTCCTCCGCTCCTCCGCTCCTCCGCTCCTCCGCTCCTCCGCTCCTCCGCTCCTCCGCTCCTCCGCTCCTCCGCTCCTCCGCTCCTCCGCTCCTCCGCTCCTCCGCTCCTCCGCTCCTCCGCTCCTCCGCTCCTCCGCTCCTCCGCTCCTCCGCTCCTCCGCTCCTCCGCTCCTCCGCTCCTCCGCTCCTCCGCTCCTCCGCTCCTCCGCTCCTCCGCTCCTCCGCTCCTCCGCTCCTCCGCTCCTCCGCTCCTCCGCTCCTCCGATCATCTGCTCCTCCGCTCCTCCGCTCCTCCGAGCTCCGGACCTTCGGACCCCTAGTCCTTCGGATCCATCCTATCCTATCCTCTGACATCTATGGATCATCTTTCCCTCCGGAGCTCTGCTCCTATCCTGCCCTGGACTTTGTCCAGTGGTCCATCCTTCATCCGTTCTACTTGGAACTTGTTCCAGTAGTGTTACCATTACTCCCTACCTTCCGGAAATAGTTCCGGCGCATTCCCGCGCTCATCCAGAAGTCCATCGGAGCTCTGTCGAGCTATCCTGCCTTAGAGTTCGTCCGGACCCTCCATCCGGACTCCACCAGAACTCTCCCTTGGACTTCATCCGAAATTAAGGGCACATACTCGGGTAAGGGGCACAGCGTACGAGCTGAGGCCAAGCCCCTTTGACTTACAACCCTCCGGTACAACCCCATGTAAGACCAGGACTTCTTGCTAATCTCTGGTTTTGCATGGTCGTAACAGTTTGGCATATAGTCGGTGTTTACAGAGACGTCGTAAAACTTCTCAGACATGTTCCTTATGACTTGCAAGGTCTTTGGAATAGATGAGGATGTCATGCAGATATACCACAACACATACATCCAGCATATTGGCAAACACGCTATTGACAAAGTGTTGGAAGCTGCCGGAGCATTCGTGAGGCCTTCTGGCATTACCAACCATTCATAGGAGCCATAACGAGTACAGAAGGAAGTCTTCCATTTGTCTCCTTCTGCTATCCGGACAGATGGTAAGCCGAACAGAGATCAATTTTGGTATAAAATTTAGTGCGGCTCAGAGAGTCTAGGAGGTTGGCAATGAGGGGTAATGGATATTGGTCATTTTTGGTAATCTGGTTGAGGCCATGGAAATCCACACAAAGGCGGAGGGAACCATCCTTCTTCTTAACAAATAGGACAGGGGCTCTGTGAGAAGAGGATGAGGATTGGAGGAGTCTGGACGAGATGTTTTCATCAAGGAACTTCTGGAGGGCTTCAAGCTTGACTGTAGAAAGAGAATATATGGTTCCGAGGGGCAGACGAGCCCCTTCTTCCAACTCAATTTTGAGATCATAGGGTCAGTGAGGGGGAAGCTGGCCAGCTTTGCCTTTGTCAAAGACATCCATGAACTCATGATATTCGGAAAGGATTCTGGCGAGGTCTGGAGGACCGGATGGTATGGATGTGGATCAGAGATTAGCTTTGGAGGGATGGAGGTAGATGCTAAACTGAGTAGATTCTTCTAACTTGCAGGCACAGCAAAAAGCCACTGCATTTATCAGGGATATGTTAGGGACTGGGGTACCAGCAGGGGGTTCAGATTTGGTCAGAGGAGGCGTCTCTACCACGAATGGGATGCCTGGAGGCAACGGAGATGCTGGAGGGGGAATTTCTACCACGGATGGAATATCCGGAGGTAGCGGAGGCATTGGATAGGAAATTCCTGCCACAGATGGAATGTCCAGAGGCAGCGATGATGCGGATGGGTTCGATGGCATTCCCTGTACATTTGTTTGGAACTCGATGCTGCCCATTACCCAGTCAATCAATGGATTGAGTCGGGTGAGCCAGCTATATCTGAGAACAATATAACATGAGTAGTCCAAAGGGGTAATGTAGAACATATTGGAGGTGACTACACCGGAGGAGAATCAGACAGACAAGTTTATGACTTTGGAAATATTGTTATTGCAGGTACCATCAAACAAACAGAGCAAAGGCAGAGGAATCTGATAGGTAGGGATTTTATTTTTCGGATGAAACTAGTGTCTATGAAGCAGTGGGAGGAACCACAGTCTATGAGGGCCGGAAAGTCAGATATATTGGAGAAAGACAGAAGAGAGACATATGGACACAGAGAGTTTGGATCAGGAAGAGTTACAGCGTTGAGTCATAGCTCTGTTGTACGGGTTGGGCCAATGCGACCCTCATCCCACATGGAGTCAGGAGGGTCACAGACTAATTTTTTGCCTCGTCCAAGGCTTCCAGTTCAGTTTCCAGGGTGAGTACCATAGCACAGCCTTTGGCAGTGTGCGAAGTGGATTTGGTGCAGTCCCGGTGTAGTGAGAAAAGTCACACTGACCATCAAAACCTCGTTTTTGACAAGCGTCTCATTAACGTCTGCAGTGGCAACCGAAGAAATTCCTTATAGCGACAAAATAGCCTTTTCACTACACTAAGGCGGAACTGTTCTTCTCCCGTGAACCCTTACCAGATCCTTGCGCCGATGACCTCATGTCCCGTCCTATTCCATCTAGAATCCATTGGTGCGTAGTTACCTCGCTTCCGCCGTTACTAAACCTACAACAGGATTTACCTTAGATCTCAAGGGGCCACTGCACGCTGTGTGCCTCTTTATTAAGTACCCTGTTTATTTTCCTTCTCGCTACCGGACTCACATAATCATCTCGTAGGCGCTTGCCTATAGAACTCAACATACATACCATTACATCCCTTCACTAGGACTTGGTATCTGAAACGCTCGCTAGTCGCAATCTATTTGCCTTTGAACTTTTCTCCGTTCAAACTTTGCTCATTGATTTAACCGCTGGCAACTTTACCGTTCGAAGTACCGCACTACTTTTGACTTCGTTACTTGTAACTGGACCATGGCCAGTGATCTCGCTGGGTCGTTTTCTCTCTCATCTGCGTTCCCGCTCATACGGAAGTTGCCGCTACCGCTACCACACCACCGGTAGTAATAACATTTTTGTCTCACCCAAGTAACTTTGTTCTTGCTCTGGCTAGCTAACCGTTGCAGCTATCCTTACTGCACGTGTAGTGCTGACACCGTGCTAGTACCGCCGATATACTGCTACTGCCACTAACCTTGGAAGTCGGAATTTTTGTTGCCATATTAGTACTTCATTGTTTCCTTTGCACTAACTTTGAAGGAATTGCTTCTATTTGCAGTCCTCTTGGGTCGAACATCTCACTCATGCCTTCAGTAGGATTAACGCTGCGCTTATACTTAGGCCAGCGCTAGTTTCTTCATTTCACTGGGCAGTATGACCAGGTCCGCCACAGAACATGCATAGCTTTTTTCCAATATGCCTTTGACACTCCTGGGTGGTTAGTTTCCCGTCCGCACCAATAACGTTAGGAAGGTCCAAAGCCTTCGGTGTAGAGGAGGTTGTAGAGCATGTGGGTTTATTGGGTCTGGACGTATCAGATCCGTACGAGTTGGAGTTCGTCCAGTCGGATGCTGGCTGCTTAGGAGGATTGGAGGAGGTGGCTTTACTCTCTTGGGTGACTTCACCCCTCTGTTCCTAGTAATGGATGTCGATGGTCTGGGCGAGAGTCTTGAACTCCGAGAGGGTAGTGGGTTTACCCATGTGACTAATCTCATCTTTGATTTGGGCCGGTGTAAAGATACAATCTAGCCTGGGCTGTAGATAAACCACGGCCTAAGCTAGTATGTGAGTCTTGCACTCTACCTAGTCTGCTTCACCTGCAAAGGCAAGAATGTTCGACCCTAAAGGGAATGCTAAGTTAATATAGTTCGATAATGCCCAACGTGAGGTGCAAGAATGCTGTTGGAGGTAGTGAGATGCTAGTGGTGACCTCTGGTCCATGGGAAACTTGTGGTAAAACTAGCGGTAAGCGTGGGAATGCGGTAGGCAAGTGGTAGCATGAACAGTAAAACTGTGGTAGTATGAGCAGTAAAACTGCAGTAAGCATGGGAACTTCTGCAGTAAAACAAGCAGTAGTGTAGCGGTGAAGCGTGAGAAAGCAGTAGTGCTAGCGGTGAAGCGCGGGAAAGCGGTAAGGAGTGGTAGTGCATGCAGCAGTAAAGCAATTCTTAAGGAGACAGTGACTTCGGTCAAGGACTTTATTCAGTAGAGACAGTAGTGGTGACTATTCCTAAGTACCATGTGTACTATAGGAGGGAAGTAAGGAATGAGTACAGGTACCTAGGAATTTTATATGAAAGGAATAGCTACGGAGACGGAAGGGATAGGATAAACATGCAGCAGACATGTAATAAGACTGCACTTCAGTTCACAAAACATCATGTACTGGCGAGACTGGATGGACATTGGACGGATGGTAAATCTTGCTTGTGGATGCCTAATGGGTTCACGGAGATTGCTGAAGATCACTGCTTCACGGGAAAGTTGCCGTAGTACAGCCGCTAAGCTGCAACAAGGCTTCCAGAGTGTGGAACAATACCGTTAGATAGAGGTAAACATATGGTAAAGTGTCATGGCAAGGGATAGTGAAGCCGAAAGGTAAGGATAATGATAGCCGTGTGACACCTATACAAAAATGTGCCATTTTGAGCTCAGCATGAATTTGTTCATCACACCAGAAGTCCATTGTAGAACTGGTGTCATAGAGCTCCGTCTCCCCATTCACGTACTTGGGAGGCAAGTCGCTGGAATTCTACAATGTACTTGTTGATGCACTGTCCGTCACGCATATGGAGTTGCTCCAACTGCATTTCCGCATCTCCGGAGGGATCATGAGGTCCAAAGTTGGTTTGGAGCTCAAGCATGAACTCAGAGTAGTCATTCATCCAGTCCAGACGGTTGCTATATCCATCCAAAAGGAGAGGATAGTCACTGAGTCTGGGACTGAGGGCTATGTATGATGTATAACGGAAGTCTATTAGTTAATGCACAGCAGATCAGTAAGCACGAGTCAGAAATGAGACACAGGTAACAAATCATTAAGTGGGAAGGAAATATACACAGCCAGAATACCAGAGACAGGAGGAATGCCAAAAGGAGGTAGACGCAGATATCCACAAGGGAGTTAGAGTGCAAGAAGTAGGGGCTTTTGGATGGGTGATCTGGACAGGATCTGTGGACCAGACGGAAGTAGGATCAATCAGATCTGAGATCAGAAGTATGGTATATGAAAATTTCATTCTTTACCCCTAACTTTCCTTGCTCCTCCTTATCATACTCATCAATCTCCTTTTGAAATCGCGTTGATCAAAGTCACATGATTGTGTTTGTGAATTTTATGTTGGAGTCATCAGCAGCTGACTCTTGGCTACATTGCACATATCCATATCCTTGACCTTGTTCTCATCCAAGATAATGATAGTCTAACTTAAGGCTTGGTAGATAAGAATACAGATGGAAGCAACCTGGTTGCTAGAGTGATGCCAGAACTGGATGTTACCATTCCCTCAGAACATAGCATAAGCGCACTAAATCAAGTTGAACTATTGCAAAACAAATGTATACCAAACTAACTATTTGTGAGACAAATCAGACCCTCATCCTCTTAGCAGAAACTTCCCAAACAAACATATACCAAACTAACTATTTGTGAGATAAATCAGATCCTCATCCTCTTAGCAGAAACTCCCCCATCCATACTTTTAGGACACTTGCAAGGTTTGCGCTGAGCCTTACCACACTCAGGATAAGTGCAGGAATATAGGTACCTGCACACTGGAGCCTCTCCTGGAACATCAGGGTCCAGAGCCTCATAGGATGCCTTGACCACAACCTTCTGGGACCAACTGTTAGTGGACCCACAGAGAGGGCACTGTGAAGGGACTGGGATACCCCAAGGTTGAGTCTGTTAGTGGGCACGGGCAAACTTGGTGACAAGGAGCTTGGGCATACTGTCAACGGCATCCCTTGTCATCAAAATGACATCAGTGTGTTGTCCAAGGTGATGTCATATTCTCAGATCCGATCAATCCTGCATCGATCCATTCCACAGATCCTATCTGGACCTCCCATCCGAAAGTCCTACATCTCACACTCTAACTCCCTTGTGGACATCAGCGTCTACCTCCTCTCCTGTCTCTGGTATTCCGGCTATATATATTTCCCTCCTGCTTATTGATACGTTACCTATGTCTCATTTCCGACTCATGCTTATTGATCCACTGTGCATTGACTAATAGACTTTCATTATACATCGTACATAGCCCTCAGTCCCGGACTTGTTGTCATATACCATACATTCAGGTCCAGAGCAGATCCGATCCATGGACATCCAGACACCCAATCTATACAGTCCACCCATCCAATCCAGTTCACATATCCGATCCACCCATCCACTCCAATCCATATCCATATCCAACCCAATCCATCCATCTGATCTTACCCACCCATCCAATCCGTGTTCATATCCAATCTGTGTCCATATCCAATCCATGCTCATATCCGAAACTATTCCCACACACCTGCGCATTACTCCTTTCATGTTATACCTGTGTCCAGCTTTCGGTTATCTCTGCACCTCTGGCTTTCGGTTATCTCGACTTCCATCTTGATAAGATATTTCATACAAGTCTTATTTCTGAGTTCATAGCCTTGTGTTCCGTTGTACTTACTAATGTGTTCTGCATGCCTCAGAGATAGCCTTGGACTATCTTTACTTGCCTTCTGGCATGCTACCTACAGTATATAAACTTGTAGTACAACTCCTGCAGACCTGAGTCTGATCATTGCTTTCCTACTTCTGTATATTCCTTTGACTTCTGTATCTTGTTACCATGTCTATATAAATCTGTTTCTGTTCTTGCACTTGGGCTCCAGCCCTTGTAAGCTGCTGACTCAGACCTATGAGATCATTCCCTAGGCCGGAGCTTTGATCCTATGTCCTATATCCTTTTCGGACTTTGTTTGTTTCCTGTCTCTCATTCGATTCACCTCCAACTCTACCTTTGGTAGTCTTATCCTGTCTGTTTCTATTCTGGACCTTGTCTGGAGTAGTCTATACTACCTCTACACCATATCCGGACCTACACTTCTCTAGTAGTTAACACCTCCCCTAAGATCCATAGAGCTATGCTCGTCCGATCATCCGATTATCTGCCCCTCCGCTCTTCTGCTCCTCCGAGCTGCGGACCTTCGGACCTTCGGACCTCTTGTCCTCTGAATCTATCCTATCCTATCCTCTGACATCTATGGATTATCTTTTTCTCTGGAGCTTTGCTCCTATCCTGCCCTGGACTTTGTCCAGGAGTCCATCCTTCATCCCTTCTACTTGGAACTTGTTCCAGTAGTCTTACCATTACTTCCTACCATCCGGAAATAGTTCTGGCGCATTCCCGCTGTAACAGACATATTGGCGCTAGGCTTAAAACCCTATCTTTTGACACTTGTCTCACGTCTATAGGAGTTACCACTTGTCCATGGCCGTCTTACCCCTTTAGCACTTCCGGCGGCATCCCACACTTACCGCACACCGTACTGATTGCCACACCACGTTCCACGTACTGATGTCCTTCCATGTCCTTGCCATCTCCGCATAGCTCCATTTGGTGCGTTGTTTGTTTTATGTTTGTTATCACTGATTCCATGGCAAGTCTTATTACATGTCGCCTCATGCCACAGCACCTCGCGCTATGTTTACACATGACGGTTACTACACTCAAGCGCTACTGATCTCACCTAGAGCATTCCAAGTACATACAATTTAGGATATAAGCACCATGTACCCCGCATGATATGAGACCTGATTTTACCCCATTGCACATACTATAGGTCAGGATTAGTGTCTAGCTGTCATATACCATACTTCTAATCTCAGATATGACCATATCCAACCAGATCTGATCAATTCCATATCCGTCCGGTCCACAGATCCTGTCCAGACCATCCATCCAAATGTGCTCACTTCTCGCACGTTAACTCCCTTGTGTATATCTGCGTCTATCTCCTTTCGTCATTCCTCCTGTTTCCGGTATTCCGGCTGTTTATATTTCCGTCCTGTGTCACTGATCCATTTCCTGTGTTCATTTCCGATTCATGCTTACTGATCCACTGTGCATTAACTAATAGACTTCCGTTACACTTCGT
>JABCPU010000820.1:0-25363 GCA_016800925.1 Suillus spraguei | reverse complement strand
TACACAGGAAGGTACTGATTTCGATGAAGAACTGCTCCAAGAGGCTGGACCCGTCCCAGCCCCGAAAATAAACATCCCTCCCCATCTTTCATCCGACCATAACAAACTGGGAAGAACTATCGCGCACAAAGAACCCATTGCACAGGATGTTGTATTTGGAACATCGCTGGAAGATGTCCTATACAGCCGTTATGTACTGCTCTGCGCCACGCAATCTGAAATACAGTCTGCAGCAGACTTTACCCCTGTCGAACAATCTCGTATCGTCGATACTTACACAGTCCGCAAGTACATAATGGAAGCTAATCTTGCTTTGGGCAAAAAAAGCAACGAATTTGCCATTCAGTACTTCATCTCGTCTCTAGTGCTCGATCTCCAACCACCCTCCATCCTATGGGATTTGCATCCCCAAGAAGCTGCGCAGCATCTTGAGCTTAACATATATTTCAAAGTCGAGCAGGCAATGGATCGCAATTTGTCTGGCTATTTCGTGCTCCCTGTCGACCTCAAATTTGTTCGGCCATGGAGACTATTCATCGACAACGCCACAACCATTGTCCAATGCATTAGAGAGCATTGGGGTCCTTCACTAGAAGACATCATGCTCTGCTTATTCGAGCGGGGTATCCCGTTCAAGGTCCTGTTCAATGTCACATACACACCTATGCCCCGCCCTATGACGGTATTTGAATCTAACCGGCGACCTTATGGCTGGAAAGCTGGTAAGTTCGAATACAAGGACTACGAACTTCGCCGGAGTCGATTATTAAGATGACTGCATGTGAGAGTCGCTGTGGCGCAAGCCGGCGGAATTCTCTGGCGTCTGTGCAAACAGGAACTAGCCAACGACATTCCAACTGGTCCTTCAGCCAACGTCCTCTATTTTGCCGATGCATCTGAAGATGCATCCCGAACCCTTCTCTTCGATACTCTAACCCAACACGAGATCAAAATACTATGTGGGATATACTATGTCAATACAGGTACGTATTTTCCCTGCTCCTCTGACCTATCGACGTTAATCTCTCATTCACAGATAGACACGCTCAAACCACAACATTGTTATGGTGGCCTAATCCAGTGTTATGGGATGCATCTGGACTGAACGCGGGTTATTGGACGCTTTCATGCGAGCAGTTGTTCCAAAACAGGCTTAGAAAAATTTGCCAGAGCGAGGCATCCTTGCTCACCACCAAGCAGTGGAGGTCAGATCTTAAGTATTATAAAAACATGAGCAAGAAAATCAACACCTGTGTCGAAAACAATTGTCACCAGTTGCTCACCACATGACAACTTATACTACTGGTATCTCGAGCTGGACCCGCATATCTTTACGTATCTATTCTCACTAACACGCATCCATCCATTCGCTCCATCAGGAAATTCACACATTCCTTGACGTGCCCTTATGCGGACTTATTTACACTTAACTGCCTTGGTGAAATTGAATCTACTTGTCCAAAATTTCAATGTGAATGAATTCAGAAAAAAAAAAGTTGAGATATATTAATATACATGTTTTATTGTATTTCGCACTCAAAAAATATAAGATATGCCAGGTGAATGATGTGAGAGAGAGCAAACAAGTTTTGAGATAAGTGAGTTAAGCTGATTAAGCATGTTAAGGAATGTGTGAATTTCCTGATGTCCTTGTTGTTTCTTGTACCTTTAATGTTTCCATTCGACTCTCTTTGTGTCCATCACTAATAAATGTACCAATACCATAACAATCAATTTTCCTTGTGTCTGTAATTGATCATGATATGAGTGAAACTAACAAAATGTATACACTTGCACATTTGACGTCGCTAATCTTCATTAGATCGGATTTTAGGTACGCTTAAGACGTACTACTGCTACGGTCTAGAATTGACCGATACAATCACACTACCAGTACTTTCAGGATGCACAATTTTCATGATATACAATGCATTTGAGTACGTAGAATGACATCGTCTTTCAACTCCCAAGTAAAGCTTCCCCATTTCATCGCATACGTCCGTCTGAACACCTTCGTCTTCTAACTCTCCAACTACTCTCTACAACAACTTTCAGGACCTGCACTACTACTTTCAGTACAAGTTCCTGGACGTATCACGTCTTTCAGGACCTACAACAACTTTTGGCACCTACTCCTACTTTCAGGACCACTAATTTCAGTACCTACAACAAGTTTCTGGACCCACCATGTCTTTCAGATAATCTTCCCTGATCTGGTCCAACTGCCACTTCTACGCTCATTTTTATACATTTCAATAACACCGCCAACACCCATACATACCAAGAAATGAATTCTGCTTTCAAATCTCAAGTTGATTTTCCGAGTGATTAAGTTTTTCTCATCTTCTTTATTCTCCTTGCATTGTACGATTTACTAACTTAGATAAGGCAAAAAAAACTCAGGCGTTTTCACAATGTACAAAGCTGTTGAGTACGTACGATGACTTTGAGTATGTACAACACCGTTGAGTATACATAACGACTTTGAGTATGTATAACAAATTTGAGTATGTACGTCACCATAATTTTGAGGACATTACCACGACTACTGGATGACTTTCCGTAGGCTGAAATATTTTGATTAGAATATACCGGAGTCTCAAAAATTTACCAAACATCGCTGATATGTTAATCTATACTGGAATAATCCTCCGTACGCTCATTCAATTAAATTTAGTCTGGTCCTTGATGGACAATAGCTTTGCAGTCCAGTAGCTGCTTCTCGACAAAGACGAGGCTGAACATTTCGATGACGATGAGAGACTTATGGTGCTTGCTGCTGCTATCATTGCCGGGAGTGAGGTATCACAACAAGAGCGCATTGACACTCGGCACCCACATCGTTTGTACCTTTGCCGACCCCAACTACTTCCAAATCCTCGTATCAACACCCCATGGAAGGTGCTATACGATAGTCAACATGATAGAGCCTTCATCACTACAATGGACGTTGATGTGCCCACCTTCTCCTCACTACTTACTGCAGGCTTTGCGCAAGCCTGGTATGAGACACCAATACCTCGTGAGGATGTCTCTGCGCACGGAACTCCAAGGATAGATAAACGCTCCCTTGATGCTGCAGGGGCACTTGGGCTTGCGCTACATTATCTCAACTCTACTATGCATGCCATTAGCCTCCAGCAGATCTTCGCTATCATCCCCAGTACTGTCACGCGATATCTTCACTTCGATCTTGGTCTTCTCTTACACACCCTTCGCACTCTACCTGAAGCCAAAATTCAATGGCCTGGCGGCCTGGATTTTGAGCGCTGTAGCGCACTTATTGTGGCGCGTCACCCCAGACTTGGAGGGGCATTCGGTAGTATTGACGGCCTTAAACTACCTGTTCAAACCTCTGAGGATGTTGACATTGAGAATGCCACCTTTAATGGGCGGCTCTCCGAGCACTTTATCAGTTCTGTGTTAGCTTTTTCAGCTGAAGGTAAGTTCAATCTCGTCACTCTAGCCCTGATTAACGACATTACAGGCGTCATTATTGCTGCAAGGTTGAATGCCCCGGGTAGTTGGCACGACTCACGTCTCGCTCATCAGATCTACGCCTCACTTCGAAACAATACCCCCCCCCAGGCTACTATATCGTCGCTGCCACAGCGTTCCCTCGGGGCAGCGATGACATACAGGGCCGAATCCGCGCACCTCTTGAACAAGGTCAACGGATTCAAGGCTCACTCGCTGAGATTGACGAGCGGTTAGCATTTAATCGTGAGCTCCTGTCCTACCGGCAAACAGCTGAATGGGGGATGCGTGGACTTCAAGGTGCTTTTGGAAGATTGCGTGTACCGCTCGAAATCGCTAACAATGACTCACGGGGGGATCTTATTGAAATCTGTATTCGTTTGCACAATCTGCGTGCAATTCGCGTCGGCATCAATCAAATACGTACGGTGTACCTCAAACAATGGCAGGATACGGTTGATGACATTGCAGTGTGGCAAGATTTTGAGAACATGTTGTTTTTAGAGCAGAGGCAGAAAGATCGCGTTACAAGATTCCATGTCATGCTAGAGTACGAGTGGCTTAAGACTTTGATTACAGAACTGAACTATGACAAAAATGACATCTATTTCTATCTATATAAGCTGCGCGAGTGCCGTGAGTGAGAGAGCACCGGCAGTGGAATAGAGGAGAGCAGTTGGGCCGGACTCAGGGTTAGATAGGGTGGTGGTGGAATAGAGGAGAGCAGTTGTGCCAGGGAATAGAGGAGAGCAGTTGGGCCGAGGAATAGAGGAGAGCAGTTGTGCCGAGGAATAGAGGAGAGCAGTTAGGCCGAGGAATAGAGGAGAGCAGTTGGGCCGGACTCATAGGGTTAGTTAGGGGGGAGGTGCAAAACAACTACTATTCAAGCTGCACAGGTACATTGAAACATGATACTTATCTAAGCTGCTCGAGTACAAGAACGACAAAGTCTTACCTCATACGCCTGAGAGCCTTCAGACCGCTGCACGCGAGTGACAGTCTGTGCGATCCCTGGGTGGGCCCGCCACTTTCCTAAGTCATCACACATATATGCATTCCATGCGCCATCATAGCGCAACTCGGGAATCGCCTGGCTATGAGATTGGGAGAGAATAGTAGTATCAGACATTGAACGGACTCTGAGTGTTTGAGTTACTTACCTTGTGGCTACCGGTACACGACCTTTATATGCTAGAAGTCTATGTTGAGCCGTCGGATGCAAGGGGTGGGCATATTCATAGTAAAAAAATAGTCATGGACCCTGCGCTAGTAACAGTGCAACGGGAGCGCGCAAAGCCAAAAGGAAGAGAATATAATGGTGCCGGCTTGATTTTGACTGTTCAAGAGGAAGTTTTCACAGATAGAACGTAAGAAGTGACAGGAAATCGATACTACTAGGTTGAATTGGGCGAGATTGGAGGCACCGGTGGCATACAGGTCAGGTAGGCACTCCATTAGTGGGCACAGAGAACTGGGGATGTCGTGCTGGGCACTTGGAATCACCTAGATAGTGGCGGGAGAGAAAGACTTTAGCGTACTTGACGAAAAGTTGAAACATACCTCAGTATTACTGCGCGAGGTGCCGCATACATGCATCTCAAGCAAGGCTGATTATGTCAGCGGATATCGCTGGCGTTAGTGGCCTAAAACGGATCTAAGTCGTCTGTAAAGTCTATTGGGGGGGTAGATGACACATGGTTACGAACTGACTGTAAATGAACACCGGCATCGCGGCACACCTGCCTAATAAGGGTAAATATATGATATGATATTTTAATCAGAATATTTCAGCCTACGGAAAGTCATCCACTACTATAATCCAATATATATGAATGATATAATCTTTATGTCCCAATTCAGATGTTTTAGCAAAATATTCATATTGTCAAAATCAAAAGGCAGTAGTTTTATACGTAAGCTCCTTTGAAACTCAGATGTCTCCAAAGTCGTCAAAGTCGCGTCGCCCTCTTATGTAAGCTCTCTGAATGTCATATCACGCCCCACTATGCTCGAAGCTCAAACTACAGACCTTTGCCTCGTAATTCGAAGCAGATGTCGCCGTACATTTAATATATTACATGCAGTGCGACTACCCGGTATATCTTCAACGGATCTATTCGACGTTCAGGCATCCAACATCTTTCGTTTGACCCTCGACCGACACAATCCATGGCTTCGCTCGCAGCTCAAACTACAGACCTTTACTTCGTAATTGGAAGCAAAGGTCGTCGTACATTTTAGTATGCGATGTGACTGTCCAGTGTATCGTATCGGCTCTATTCGACCTTCAGGCATACACTTTCACCCGTGATCAAACCTTTGCTTTGTAATTCGAAGCAGATGTCGTCCTACACTTTGCATCAGTAAACCGGTGAGTTTCTTGCTGGCGATTATGCTGATTGCGGTGCATTTACATAGTCATACATCGCTTTATATTCCAATGTGACGAAAACCTTTCCTATATATTACGATACATTACGATATATGATGATATCCTCTTCTCACCAGTTCTCTGATGCTTAGTATGCGATGCGACTACCCGGTGCATCCTAACTGCTCTATTCGACGTCCAGGCATACACTTCCGCCCATGATCAAACCTTTGCTTTGTAATTCGAAGCAAATGTCGTCATCCACTTTAGTATGCGACGCGACTGCCCAGTCGTTCTTCAAGGCATCCAACGTCTTTCGTTTGACCCTCGGCCGACACACTTTCGCCCTTGATCAAACCTCTGCTTCGTAATTCGAAGTAGATGTCACTGTCCATTTTGATATATTACATGCGGTATGGATCTACGATTGACAGTGGGGAATGCTTCCGCTTCCCAACATCAAAGCACGTACCGTTCTTATTCGACGAACACTCATTCCATGTCATGAAGAGAAGTCACTGGTGAGATTCGCGCATGGGCCGATACAATAGGATACAAGATACTTAAATAACTATAGTGCATGGCCATTTATCGTCACCAATTCCAAGCACACAAATGTATGGTCATCTACATCCCAGTAACGCACCAAGGATGTCCTCTACTCCTAGATATCCTGGTGACAGCTCAAGCTACAAGCCCGGGGACGAATGGTCGGTCGATCGACCAGCTTCACAATCGAAAATACACCCCCTCTCGAGCTATAAGCTACACACTCCCATGTCTCCCGACACAATACGCGATGCATTTTTGTCCGTGTTCAAATGGGACGATGTCATCGCTGATCACGACGTATGTGCTCTTATCGACTTCGTCTCTCTCCCATCCGATGAAGAGCATCTGCTCAAAGTCCTCCTCGAAGAAGTGGTGGATTGAGAGTCTCGACGACCGATTCAAAGCAGACACGCAAATAATTTATTTTGTGATGTAATGTTGACTATATTAATTTATACCTTATTGAACTACTAAAGGCCCTAACTGGTACTACACAACTTTGTACTTTATATTTACATAAGCTATATAAGTCTGTATAAGTAGATCACGATCAACGCTGCGCACAAACACATTTGACCACCTTTGAGGGTTTCTTTTTGTGTCTACCTCACAAAGCATCGTTGGTGTGATTTGGTGTATAGTTAAAGTTCGCCACCATAGAGTTGCTAGTGGATTTCCACATTTACGTAAGTGTGGATCATTAACAATACCTTATTAATCGCGTCTTGACTTCACTTGTTCATCTTGCATCATAAACACCATCTAAACTTCTCTTTGGAAATTCCAGCGAGTCGTTGCTTTATATTTTATATATCTCAACGACTCGTTCTCTCTGATTCCCCACATGCCTCGCCAGAAATCTACCGCGAAACAGTCCTGTGCACCCACAGGAAACTATCTCCAGACCACGTAAACGACTTGCAGTAATGTCTGTAAGCAAGTCACGTCCAGCCGAGACGTGTAATCCCAGTAAGTTAAACTGCTATTCTCATTTTCAACCGCTCATCTGCGACCCTTAGACAATGACAAGGATCGACATCCTCCGGGGCCACAGCTTGGGCAGAGGACCCATGGCCAGAGACTGAACAAATGTCTAGTTCAAGCAAGCGGGGTCCCACAGGTATGTTCTCTGAATATTCATTAATTATTGTCTAATTGCTTCACGTTAGTCGTCGGCTATTGCAACAAGCCAGGTCAATTTTGGCCAGACGGCGAAGAACCTCCGTCCAAAGGCCAAAAATCTCGCAAGCGCGTATTCATAACCAAAGGAAAATTCGAAGCACGCAAAGAAATTACACGCGACAACAAGGAAATCCGTCGCCTCAAGGACGCTGACCGCTCATCCCAGTCGTTTCACCCGAAATCGGGCGACATCGAACTTTACCACGACTACTCGGACTACGATGGTACAGACGAAGAAGACATGTTCAACACGGACGATAACGACTTTATACCTTCCCCCACGATTTCTTTCCCTGCAAAAACACGAGCAGATTGGTTCCTGAAGATAGCTCAGGACCAGATTGACGCGGTACCACAACCCAAACCCATCAGCGTGTCTACGTCTAATACGACAGTCCGCTTCCTCTTCTTCGACATCACCGGCACAACCTCTAACGGAGCAAGAGCAACACCAAAAGAGGGCTGATATGATAACACGTTACAAGGAGAAAGCAGACGCACGAACGGCAGAAGCTGCGCGTGTTAGGAAACAAAAGGAAACCGAACAGCAGCAGGAGTCTCAGAAAGAGGCCCAGCGGCTGAAGGAGATCGAGCAGCAGGAAGCCGAGCGAAAGAAGGAGATAGAGCGACAGAAAACCCAGGAGATAGAGCAGCAGGAGGCCGAGCGGCAGAAGGAGATCCAGCACCAGCAAGAGGCCCAGCGCCAGCAGGAGATCGAACTGCAGAAGGAGATCGAGCTTCAGGATGCCGAGCGGCAGAAGGAGATCGAGCTTCAGGATGCCGAGCGACAGAAGGAGATCCAGCGCCAGCAAGAGGCCCAGCGCCAGCAGGAGATCGAACTGCAGAAGGAGATCCAGCGAAAGAATGAGATCCAGCTGCAGGAGGCCCAAAGACAGAAGGAGATCGAGTTGCAGAAAGAGATCGAGCGGCGACAGGAGATCGAGCGGCAGAAGGATGACCAGTTGAAAGAGTTACAGAAGGAGATCGAGCAGTTGCGGGATCTTGAACATCAACCTCTAGAGAGGCAAAAGACGGTCTTGGATAGTCGAGCTCAGGATATTGTCGCAGACCATGGTCTGGACGTCGATATCGAACAAGGCGAAGTCATCCATGAAGGGAACGCCATCATTCGCACAAGCCCGTCTCCTCGTCGCATACCCACACCCTCGGATCTCAGAGTTTCCAATGGAAAAAAACGACGTCGTTCAGTATCCCCACCTCGTAATGAATCATCCTACAATCCCTATCGCAGACAAATATCTCCACGTCGTCAGAAGCCCTCACGTAGAGAGTATCCGTCGTATCACCATGACCGTCACTCCTCTGCTCGTCACAATCGACCACGTTCTCCAGAACGCTTTACTCGCCGCGGTCGATCGCCCTCACCCACTACAACACGAGAAAGTTACCGACATACTAACCGCTATCACAACACAGCCCGTCATAGCGGCCATCGCTGTACGTTATTTCCCTATAAATTAGCACCTTCTCATCACTTATTTTTGCCATTACAGCACCCTCTCCCCATCATGGCCCACCATCAAAACGGCGCCGTAAGTTCATGGTATCTTTATTGCCCATATTCAACTCATTTCTTTGACATATAGATATTGATTCCAATGTCTCTGCCGCAACGCCATTTATTCCTGGGACTTCGTCACTCCCAATGGGATGCCTTCAATTCCTGCCTTCTTCCACCGCCACAACGGTCGCGGGTCTCAATAGAATGGGCGCTCGTCCTGTTCATAACCGAATAACGCATCTTATCCTCGACCGGTCCAACCTAATCCTACGACACGACGAGCCCAACCCACTCTCCTTGTCGGTTGAAAAATATCCACAAAACCGGCTTCTCCATATCGCATGCTACCCTCCTTATCATCTATTACACGTCATGTCACGTGGAAGGTTAGTCGTGTCGAAGAGGACTGAAGTCAGATTACGTCTTTGGAAAGCGCAATATCCGGATGCACCGTTATGGTTTTTCGCAATTCGCTGTCTCACTCGCGGACTCGATTGGCGGGTCTTTGCAAGCCCCCAACACCTCATAGGCCTTCTTGGCACTACTTTGGCTCCACGCCCAAAATATCTGGACCAGAGGCCTCTGCTTCTCAAAAGGCGCCAGGGGGTGTTCGAACAGTATGAGAACAACGTCCAAGATATGCTTCGACTTCCGTTCGCTCGCCGTTTCTGTGGAATGGGTAGTCTTCCGTGGCGACTTGCAATACAATTCGGTCCAGACAACTTAATTTCATCAGCCCTGTCTGGACCTTCAACGGACGCTTCCATACACTCGAATGTTGAACGCATTGGTACCGACGTCGACGACGGTAACGGACGCCCACGTTAATCTCCTGTTGGGCCTGACAGACGACGGCTATTCCTTGTGGCCTCCGGCGGAACTGTTTGAACAGTATATGGGATGGGAAGGAGAATGGACCGCCAGCTTGGAGGGATGGTTTTCGGGACACGTTACTGCGATCCAACAAGGGCATTGGCACGCGTTCGCAACTCGTAGCCAATGGTCATCAAGACTTTCCCAACATTCTTCAAATTCCTCGGAAACACCATGAAGATCGTCACAGAGACCCAGGCCGAGTTGTTATGCTACGATATCGATAAATTAGATCCCAGATCGTTTGCAGCCTTGGATTAGCTAGTTAGGTCAACATTTATCCGGAATATATGTTACATCTCTACCGAAAATTTCTAGCATCTATCATCATGGAATGCGACATGCTTTTACTTACACGCACTTGATGTACACTGTAATAATACTACCACATGGAATTGTATAGTGTATTTTGTACCATATTTTCAAAGTTATAGAAATTGTTAGAATAAGGCTTAAGCTCGGTAACAGATTCTGAACTATAGTCTGTAATACGGACTATATATCAATCTGTTTACTCCGTTGAGTGTAAATTCCTGACTCGCGGTACAGTAGATTACCTCGCTGAAATCGTTCGTTTTCACAGCGGTGTCTGTCTGAGTGACAATACCATGGAAGGAGGTACGCATAACTTCTCATCAGTCGTCGAATCTAGGGTTCATCTTTTCTAGGCACGTCCAAAGGGCCAGTCGAGATAACCATGCCCCAGTTTCGTTTGTCAAAATCAAGGAAACGAAAAGAGAGGATGTTAGAGCGATACCGACAGCGTTTGGCGGAACAAAGGATTATCTGTACGTCATACAAGCACATTTCATTCCATCTGATATACTCGATAGTATTCACTAAGTACCAGATGGGCACGCAGGAAACCTATACGTCGTGTTGGTATATTTTATTACGCCGACTACTAATAACTCGAGATGAAGGCCTTCCTAAACGCGACATTTGTAAACAGATCCAAAAGAGACAAGGGCCAAGAGAAAGGCATTGGCTAAGGCAGAACAAGAAGCTAGTGCGTTTTACAGATAATATATTCGATCGTTGTGTGTGACATATTCAGAGAGAAAAGCCGCGCAGCTTTTAACGGACATACAAGCGCCACTGGTTGAAAAAAGAGGCAGAACTGTTTGCAACGCGAGATACAGCGTATAAGGACACGTTACTTGCAGCGGAGAGATCGCATATCTGGAAGAGAGGATGGAAGATTTGCTCGTAGTGCTCAGGGATTAGGTTCAACCGAGAGTCAGCAAATGGATAGAGAGCTGATGTGTTATAAGCATAAGAATTTATCATGTTCCTCGGTACTTGACAAGTCTTCTATTTTCAAAATCGACAAATCGACGCCGGTAATGCAGATTTTGATTGCAAACTTAAAACGTTGTCCAAAAAACTTGCTTACAGGCGTTATAATATTAATATTTTATCTCTGTGATGAACTCAAATTGTGTCTTTCAGGATATGCACTTAGTTTCAGGGCGTACCGCGTCTTTCGGGACTGCGTCTTGACAGCTTTCAGTACTATTACAACTTACTACATCTTTCTGGACCCAATACAACTTTCAGTACTATTACAACTTTCGGGACTTACTGCATTTCTGGACAATACAACTTTCAGTACTATTACAACTTTCGGTGCTTATTACATCTTTCAGTACTTACTACATCTTTCTGGACTCAATACAACTTTCAGGGCGACTTTCAGTACTATTAACTTTCAGTACTATCACAACTTTCGGTACTTACTACTACAACTTTCGGGACTCACTGCGGCTTTACAACTTTCAGTACTATTACAAACTTTCAATAGTTACCACATCTTTCTGGACCCAATACAACTTTCAGGGCGACTTTCAGTACTACTACAACTTTCAGTACTTACTTTCAGGGTACTATTACAACTTTCGGGACCCAATACAACTTTCAGTACTTACTACATCTGGACCAAATACATCTTTCAGTACTATTACAACTTTCGGTACTTACTACATCTTTCAGGCGAATTCCAGTACTATTACATCTTTTAGTACTTGCTACGTTTATCAGAAAATCTTCGGTGATCTGATTGAACTATTACTCTTACGCCCGTTTTATATATATATCTCAATGTAACTTCCAACATATATATTCGCCTAGAAATAAATTATGCTTTCAATTATCAAGTTGATATTCTGAGTGATTAAGTTTTCTTATCTTTCTTATCTTCCTCGCCTTACACGGTTTACTAAGTTGAATAAGGCCAAGAAACAATACGCGGTCATTTTCCAATGTACAACGCCGTTGAATACCCATGATAAATCTGTGTACTATGTATCATAACTTTGAGTACGTATGACGACTTTGAGTACATATGGTATGTACAACGGTTAGCACACGTGATGACTTTGAGTACATGTGTTAACGACTTTGACAACATTACCACGACTCCCTACTATAATGGACGTTGACGACTTTGACGACTTTGACGATTAAGCGCTACTAAATTCATACAAAGTTTAAGCTTACAACTATTAACTCCTATAACTTGAATATAACTCGACCATATCATTGTATTTATAAGGTACAATGTGACTTAACAATGGACGATGTAAACTGTGTACTTTCCTAAAACTTTAACTGATTTAAAATCCGACAAATGTGGCTTGTTGGCCCCAGCAATGCTCTCGTAACATTTCATTCCGAATCATCACACTCTATTATCACTCAACCATCTCGTACCATAATATTGCTGGCATTATCTTAACAAGGAAACTCTTCGTTAAAATACAATGCAACAGCCCGAAAAACCCATCAAGAAACCAAGGCTTAAACACCCCGATTTAGCAGTTTCAGACTTAAGCCCGGAGGAACAACAGCGCGAGCGCGTTAGAAGATGGCGCGCCAACCAGAAACTCGATCCTAAAAGGTACAGAAGACTAGGGAAAAGAACACCGTCAACAAACGTGAACAGCGTAAACGCAAGAAAGAAGCAGCATCTCAGATTCAGCAACCCGCCGACGTAACTCACAAGGCAAGGCTCCTCGAAAACGTCGTCGATTGCATCTCCGGAACCACAACCGGATGCTCCAGGTCCCTCCAACTCAGCAGGCGATGGATTCCAATCGATCCTGTTCTCCTAACCCAGGAAACAACCCCAGCTACCCGTCTAACACGCGACGTCGAGATAATGACCGACATGCCCGACCCTCTGGACGCACCCATTCTTACATGCGACGTCGAGGTCATGACAGAAACACTCACCCTTATGTGTAATGTTGAAGTTATGACCGAAACACCGACCCCCATGTGCAGTGTAGAGGTGATGACCGACATACCCGAATCTCTCGTCGACACAAACACTCTTCCCAATGATCGACATCCCCTTCACCCACGCTGTCTGCGCTCACAGAACTCGACTCTCGTGACTTGGCCACTCCTATCATCGGCTCACAAGTGCACGCGCATTCAGAAACCATCCAGTGGTCTGATGGGTCTACCACCGTGCTTCCTTGCATCATGAGAAACGGAGTAAACGTTTGTCAAGACGACGCCAATTCTGTAGCGTTCTTTGCGTCGCTCCGAATCGCTTCCGGAAACTTCAAAGAACGTCGTCCACTGCAATATAGCGATTGGCGCACGAAAAGCCGACAGTTATGCGAAGAAATAACTGCGGCTCTTCGCATAAACAAAGCCGTCTTCATTCGGCAATCAGTAAGCCCGAGCCTGCAACGATTGATCTAGAGTACCTGGAAGATCGCGGTATGTCTGACCTCATGCGTGTCGTTGTACATGGTGAGTTCATCAAATTTCAGTCCAATCGCATCTCCTCTAACAAACTTAACTAGATGCTGAACAACGCACGAAGAATTTTACGTATCCACACCAAAATGCAACATTGGAAGAATTCGTAAACAATATACACGATCCCAACAAGATTCAGTGTATACTCGACTTTGCATATGGACAAGGGGGTCTCCCGTCGTGTCTGAGGTCCGTATCATCTAACTAATACAACGTAACACCATTAAATTGGCGATCCTCAGTACACTCGACAGTAGCATCGTCAACGGATGGAATCAAACTACGGTGGATTGCCCTATTGGGGATAGGGTCCACCCGGACAACTTCCTCGTGCATTCGTGGTCTTTGCTACACGGACCTGCGTACTGGACAAACCCCACCACGACGCAGACGGTGGCGCCACTTTTATTCAAATCGAAACCGGCGAAAAAAATGGGGCTATGGAGACTTATTCAAGAAGACACCACCACGCGAACTAACCTCTCCAGCAAGGCATTAGAGCTTACTGATCTCTACCGAAATCGCGAAAATATTCTGGACACTTGGCACGGAGAAATTGTAACACTCCTGCCGGGTGATATGTTGTGAGTATATCGTTATATCATATATATTTCTTCTTATATTTTCAAGGATACAACCTCCCGGACAGTTACACGCTGTTTACACCCCCGTGGCAACATTTGCTACCGGGGACATTTCTATAACTACGAATCTATGCACTTGACGGAAGTATCTCGTCACATAGACCACAAGCAGGGAAACCCTAACGAACCAAATCACGCCCATTCCTCGAAACTTTTCAGCGTATGATCGTTAATTTACCGCGCATATCACGTCGCGTTAGTAAGTATAATTCCTTTTGTGTGATGCCATACGCTTATAACAACTTCCCAGAGTTATACAGTAGACCCCTGATTGCTCTCTGCATGATGGTCTTGGACGGCAACAAATATGTCGCCGCTGGTACTGAAAAACCTAAGCTAAAGACGAGCACAACACAACGAGCGCACGAAATCGCCAGTACTGTCGTCAAGTACTTCTGGAAAGACTTGAAGACAGCGACTAATGTATATCGCAAGAAGGAGACTAATGGCAGTAACAACCCGATGCATCCCGGGCAACTCATCACTAGAGAGGAATTACTGTCCTGTCTTGAATCTTTTACCACAATGTAGTATACGTACTTATACCCCTTCTATACTTTATTTATGCCATAATGCCAAGTTGTAACATACATTCGAGTGAGGAATCGATTGAACCGTTACCTTATAATTGCAGCACTTGTGCTCTACATCGCGAGATAGACAAAATCGCACGTCCAATCGTATCTAAACTCAGGCATGCTTAGACAACATCTATCTATAAAGTATTATAAATCTAAGAAGAATCTGTCACGTGCAGCGCCACACGTGTGAAATTTGCCACGGGTTGTCTGAAGCTGGGGTAAAAACAAATTATGGGTTGTCATTTGCCACAGGTTGTCTGAAGCTGGGGGAAAACAAAATTATTAGGATGGAGCTGAGGCCAGGGAGCCAAAAGGGAGAGTGAAGGCAAAAGTGAAGGCAAAAAGGAGTGCAAAGGAGTGGAAAGCAAAAAAGGAGGGCAAGCCAAAAATGAGTGCAATTGCAGAAGATGGCTGATAGGTAAAAACAGAAGGAACTCATCAGGATGCTAAAACCCCAGAACAGCATGATGAATATTCAAGGAAACTCAAGGATGGCCCACCACCTGGGTGGAAACCCTGAGTCCTATATTCCATTTAGAGTGTTAAATACTACATTTTAATAGATTATGTTTGGCAACAACTTGAGGAGAAATGGGAGATGGGAGATGGGAGATGGGAGATGGGAGATGGGAGATGGGAGATGGAGATGGGAGATGGAGATGGGAGATGGGAGATGGGAGATGGGAGATGGGAATGGGGAGATGGGAGATGGGAGATGGGAGATGGGAGATGGAGATGGGAGATGGGAGATGGGAGATGGGAGATGGGAGATGGGAGACGGGAGATGGGAGATGGGAGACGGAGAGGAATGGAGACAGGAGATGGAGATGGGAGATGGGAGACAAAGATGGGAACAAGATGGGAGACAGGGGAGACAGGAGATGGGAGATAGGGAGATGGGAGACAGAAAGACATAGATGGGAGACAGCAGACTGGTAAAGAAATGAGAGACAGGAGACCAGTAACAGGAGATGGGAGACGGGAGATGGGACACTTGCATGATTTTGTTGTGTGACAACTTAATACTGTTGCCCCCTATTAAAACTTGACACAAAAGATTTATTCAAGTTAATAGTTTCCAGTAAATAATTTAAAAAATCAAAATCAAATGCAATGACATGAGGATGAGATGGGCAATAAACTCACAAAGATGGTGATGTGGTACTTTTACTTCTCTCAAAATATTGGTTAAAGTTATAATTTATTTCAAGACCTATTATCATTATTAAAGATAATTATTAGGATGAAGCCAAGGCCAGGAAGGCAAAAAGAGTGCAGCACTCTTTTTGCCTTCCTGTGCCTTGGGCAAACAGAATTATTAGGATGAAGCCTTGGCCAGGGAGCAAAAGGAGTGCGAAGCACTCCTTTTGCTTCCTGTGCCGAAGGCACAACGGGTGGTGGACTCGTCTAAGAAGAAAGGGAGAACGGGTGGGAAAGTTGTCGCTAGCTCGCGTGGCTTTCGCATGTAGGGCCATGTGGTTTTCGCTTATGCTCGCGTGCGTTTCGGTTAGCTCGCTAGACGATTCCATAGAGAAAACTTGCGTGATCGCGTGAAAAAAACGTCCGATTTCAGAATTTCGACAGCTAAAATTCTACGGAGTCCAAAAATTTCGAAACACCTGCCAAACGCGATATAGTGGACAGTAATCCGCACGCCTGCTGCGCTCCGGGCACAATACGGACAAACAACGCACTTTTCCTACCATGGGGGAGTGAGCATCGAGAATAGCAAAAGCAATAACGGAAAGTTTGTCACGCGTTGGGTTACACAATTTGCTTGCATTTGGTTACACAACATACACAATTTGCATTTACACAATCAACACATTTTGGTTGCATTTGGTGACACAAATCATAACACATTTTGATTACACCATTTGCTTACATTTGGTGACACAAATCACAACACATTTTGATTACACCAATTTGCTTGCATTGAGTGACACAAATCATAACACATTTTGATTACACAATTTGGTGACACAAATTTTCACACAATTTGGCTGCTGCTTTTGACTAGAATTCTTGAATTACATTGCCTTCCCCTGCAGCCAAGTTGTAACAGAGTGCAATATATACACTTTTTGTGGGTTTTGTTTGTTATTGATGATGATAGGAATTGACTTATGGATGAGTTCAGAAAACTCAAATTTGCTATAAACAACCATTTGAACGATAAAATGGAACAAAATATACCTGTTCAGTGAGTTGCTGCTGATATGTATTGGT
Organism: Suillus spraguei; assembly: GCA_016800925.1. Classification (NCBI taxonomy): domain Eukaryota; kingdom Fungi; phylum Basidiomycota; class Agaricomycetes; order Boletales; family Suillaceae; genus Suillus; species Suillus spraguei. The sequence continues at coordinate 8,158 of JABCPU010000820.1, read as the reverse complement.
ACATGATGCTAATGTTTGCGCATCACCATTTAGAAATATAGAACAGACCACCCCAGAACGCGATCGTCGATCACAGCGCGAACTGGAAAGACTTGATCGACTTCAGATGACTTCCCCTAGCAGGCGCAATCGTCGTCATGCTATCCATACCAATCAGAATAGATCCGCTGCTCCTGTACAGCCAAATTTCATGCCAGCTGCGCCTGTTATGCAGCCTCCTTACTTTGCACATCAACCGCTGCCAGTTGCGCAATATCCTGGCTTGCCTCGAAATGCAATCGAACATGTGTTGCATGCTCATCGTCCTCCTGTTGATTATAATGCACGTTTGAATGACCAGACAAATGCTGCTCACAACAACAGACGTCGTCAGCGTAATGTTCGTCGACAGCAGGACAGACAGGAGATAAGACAGCAGGCGCAAGCAGAGCTCATGGCAGCACAGATACAGCCTCCGCATATACCTCATATTCCTAACGAACCTGTTCAGCCTATTCAACCCGCACCTCCTGTGCCTCCTGTGTATGGTCCTATTCATTATGAGGGTGCAGTTGGTCCTCACAACTTTGATAATCCCCTCCAATACTTTGCACATCCTGTACAACCTGTACCTGCACCACCTGAACCTGATAATCATGACCAGTTCAATGTCCAGTTTCGGCAGCAGCTTGAGGCAGAGCGCATTAGAAATGACTTGCTTGAAAGACAAGCACAGAATGAATTTCTTCACCAGCAGCAGCAGATTCAGCATCAGTTGCAGCAGCAAGAAGCTGAGCGTTCCGTAGACAGGCCCAAATGATCTGGCAGCCTTTCACTTGATGCAGCAGCAAGCTGCACAGGGAAACGAAACCATGCTTTGCATCAGCAGCAAATAGCTGAGATAATTGCTAGACATGCTGAGAATGCTCGCCGTGAACAGCCGCAAGAAGCTGATTTGATGAATCGACAGCACCGAGGCCCTCAGAACTTTGATGATCCTCACATGCCTAATCCTATGCCACCCAGAAATAATGTACCAGCACAGGAGGCATTTCGAAGACAGCAGATCCAATGGCAATTGCGCCAGCAAGAAGCCAGGAGGATCAATAGAGAGGCTGAGAGAATCATCAACAGAGAGGCTGAGGAGGCTCTTCACCAACAGCAGCAGATGCAACAGCAGATGCAACAGCAGATGCAACAGCAGAATGCAGCAATAACAGCAATGCCGAAAGCAGCAGCAGAACTGGCAGGTCAATATACAGAGTCAGCATGCTCTGGAACAGCACAGCAGGAACAGGAGCAGAGAATAGAGGATCGGGATCGTCTACGAGCAAGCCAACAAGAAGAAGCACGTCACAACCGTGAGGAGCAGAGAGTTCATGAGCGCAGGAGCGTCTTGAGGAGGCACTACATGAATATAACGATCCATTATCTGAACGGCAACATGCAGAAGATGAGGAAAGAAGAAGAACTCAGCAAGAAGAACAACGCCAAGAGCGTGAAGCAGAGGATGACCAGCGTATCAATCAGGTCATTCCTGTTCCTGATGGAGCCCGAGCATATACGGAACCGATAAACCATCACACTCTTGGTCCTCTTAACGTAGAGTGCCCCAAATGTCATGCACTTCACTTTGCATGCGAAAGACTGTCCAACTCCTCTTTACGAAATCCTCGCTTTGGTATGTGCTGCTTGCAGGGCCAAGTCAGCCTTCCCCCATTTCCAGCATGGCCACCTGAGCTAGAGCGGGCCTATGCGGACAGAACATTTGTGTCCAAAATTCGCCAGTACAACAGTGCTCTTGCATTTACCTCTGTTGGTGTCAATATCGAGGATCGTGCTCTTCAAGGATCTGGCCCAAATGCTTTTCGTATTCATGGTTCTCTTCACCATCTCATGGGCAGTCTTTTACCTCCAGAAGGTGTCCAGCCTTCATACGCTCAACTTTATATATACGACTCTGAAGAAGCCACCAACATACGCACCACCCGCCCTGGAAATGAAGGCCTCGATCCTCAGATTCTCAGAGATCTGCACGATATGTTGCATCGCAACCACCCATATGCCGCTGTGTATAAGCAGGCATATCAAGTCATGCGAGAGAAGCCTCCAGAGGAGCAGACAGACCTTTCTATGCTTATTCATTTCCAGCCAGGCACAGATGGTCGAAGATATAATCTTCCCACTGCCAATGATATTGCTGGAATTCTTCCTGGAGACGGATCGAGGAGGTGCGTCATGCACGCGACATTATCGTATATTATCAAGGCGGTCCGCTTCGGCGCATAAGTCAACTTAGCCATGCATACGCCTGTCTTCATTATGTCATCTCTTTCCTAAGGGAGAGGATGGCTGGGACCTCTACATTGATATGATCGTTCCTGTGGGTGGGCGTGCACGTGCAAAAAAAGTGACTCAGCTGCTGTATTACGCCTTTCGACTTCATCCCCGCCCCCCTCGCCTGGATCACAATAACATCTTTCGTGGTGGAAGGCTGTTCCAGCAGTATGTGGTTGATGCTTGGGCATCAATCGAGCAGAGCAGACTCAACTGGATAAGAAACAATCAGAAGAAGCTCAGGGCTGACTGCTACCGAGGGCTGACAGATAATGTTTTCAATGATGGAGTGGGCAATTTAGCTGAGACAGGTCGTTCCATAATCCTTCCCTCCTCTCATAATGGAAGCCCTCGGTATATGCAGCAGCTGCTGCAGGACTCTCTGGCCATCTGCCGTGCCTGCAAGAAGCCCGATCTTTTCCTGACGATGACTGCCAATGGAAGCTGGCCTGAGATTACTGAGAATCTCCTTCCAGGTAAAGAGACATATTTTGATGCATTATTATGACATGATCCTGACGAGTTTTCTTATGTAGGTCAGAGTGCTGTGGACCGTCCAGACTTGGTTGCTCGCGTATTTTACCAGAAGCAGAAGGCTCTCTTGAAGAAGGTTCGCGATGGCTACTACGGCAAGGTTGCGGGATTGGTGTACACCATTGAATATCAGAAGCGTGGCCTGCCTCACATGCACCTTCTCATCTTCCTGGATCCAGATCACAAGATTCGCACTGTGGAACAGATCGACTCCTTCATCTCCGCCCAAATCCCTGACAGAAATGTCCATCCACAACTCTATGAGGCCGTACAAAAATACATGCTCCATGGCCCCTGCACTACGCAGCGTTGCTTGGAGAATGGAAAGTGCAAGAAGCGTTATCCAAAGTCTTTCACTCCCCAGACATTGATGAAGGAGGACGGCTATCCAGAGTATGCCAGGCCAGACAATGGTCGCACCATCCAAAAAAATGACGACATCTTCACCAACAAAGATGTCGTTCCCCACCCCCCGCAACTGCTGGTAGAATTCAACTGCCACATCAATCTCGAAGTCTGTGCTTCTATCAAGTCGGTCAAATACATCCACAAGTACATCTACAAGGGAAATGACCGTGCCACATTGGAGATGACAGGACCGTGGATGAGGTCAAAACCTATCTTGACTCCAGATACATCAGCTCCACTGAGGCCGCATGGCACATCTTTGAGTTTGGAATGCACCTTGAATGGCCCTCTGTCTATCGCTTGCCGGTCCACCTCCCAGATGAACACATGGTGTTTTATGATCCTGAGGATAATGCACAGGATGTTCTTGAGCGCGCAGCAACCAAGGAGACTTGCCTCACTGGATGGTTCAAGGCTAACTCCAATAATGTCTTGGTGGCTGCTGGAGCCCACGACCACCTCTACCAGGACTTCCCCTCAAGATTCGTATGGAACAAGACGGCGTGGAAGATACGCCAACGCGGAATAGCGATTGGAAGGATGTACTCTGCTGCACCCGGCTCCGGAGAGCGCTTCTACCTGAGATTGCTTTTGACTGTAGTAAAAGGTATGGTCCTGACGTCAATTTTTATCAATAAAACTTACCATGTCTTCAAGGGGCCACCTCCTATGAGAACCTTCGGACAGTTGATGGTGTCTTATGCGACACTTTCAAGGAGGCATGTCGGCGCAGGGGTCTGCTTGAGGATGATAATGAATGGATCCAGTGCTTGCAGGACGCCTCTCATATGAGCACTGGACATGGCATGCGCAACCTCTTTGCCATCATCCTCATACACTGCAACCCTACAGACCCCAGTGATCTTTGGAACCACTTCAAGGAGAATCTCTGCGATGATCTGCGCCACCGCCTATCACGCGTCCCATTCAGCATCCCCGACCCTACAGATGAAGAGGTTCATGACTATGGTCTCTATCTCATTGATGGCATGCTCCGCAAAAATGGAAAGTCTTTGCAAGCGATCCCTCAGATGCCTGTACCTCAAATGGCAGCAAGATGGGGGGCCATGCAGGGAAATCAGCTCATTGCCGAGCAGCTCCAATATAACCAGGAGGAGCTCCAGCAGATGGTGAACCAAGGAGTGCTTTCTCTTAATCAGGAGCAGAGGACAGTCTTTGATGCAGTGGTCGATGATGCCATGCAACGTAATGAACAAAGACCTGGACATTCATACTTTGTCCACAGTGCAGGTGGATGTGGAAAGACATATCTCTGCAAGCTCATTGCTTCAAAGCTCCGTGCTGAAGGCAAGATTGTCCTATGTGTGGCTTCCTCTGGAATCGCTTCTCTCCTCCTGCCAGGCGGACGCACGGCTCATTCTCGATTCAAAATTCCAATTCCCATCAATGAGGACAGCTCCTGCAACATCAAGAAAGGAGATGTTGTGCATGAGCTTCTCAAGGCCACCTCCCTCATCATCTGCGATGAAATTCCTATGCTACACCGTCACAATCTGGAATGCCTTGATCGCTCATTGCGCGACCTTCTGAACGTCGATGCTGATTTTGGAGGAATGACGATGCTCTTTGGAGGAGACTTCAGACAGACCCTGCCGGTGGTGCCTCATGGATCCAGGGAGCAGATAGTGGGCGCTACATTTTGCAGATCTCGCATCTGGCCAAGGCTTCGCATCTTCCACCTAAAGACAAATATGCGGCTTGGCCAAGACCCCGCCTCTGATGAATTTGCAAAGTGGCTTCTTGAGATTGGAGCTGGGAAGGGCACACATGCAGATGGAACGGTCGCCCTTCCGATTCATATGCGCTGCCCTGACAATGATATCCGCTCTCTCATCAATGCCCTATACTCTCCTATTCTGCTCCCTGGGCATCCTCCTGTGAATGATTCCTTCTTCCTGGAACGTACCATCCTCTCCGCAAAGAACACTGATGTGGACGAAATCAATGCCAACATTCTTGAATCATTCCCTGGAGATAAAGCGGTCTTCACCAGCGCAGACTCAATCACTGAGAAGGACTACGACTACATCCCACCAGAGTACCTTCATACTCTCACGCCATCAGGGTTCCCTTTGCACAAATTGGAACTCAAAGTGGGTGTTCCTCTCATGTCGTTGCGCAACTTGGACCCCACCAATGGCCTCTATAACGGAACTAGGATGATCCTCCTGTCTTGGACCACGCGCGTCCTCAGGTGTCGTATTCTTAGAGATGGAGTTGATGAAGCTCATCAAGACGATCAGAACACTGTCCTAATCCCCCGCATGACGCTGGATGCCACGTCTGAAGACAACCCTATCCCTTTCAAGCGTCGCCAATTCCCCGTTCGTCTTGCGTTCGCTATGACAATCAACAAGGCTCAAGGTCAAAGTGTGAAGTGGGTTGGGCTGGATTTGCGGACTCCCGTGTTCAGTCATGGACAGCTGTATGTGGCTTTGTCTCGCTGCACTCACCCAGAGAGAGTGCGTGCCATCTTTCCGGAGCATGAAGAAGGGTCAAAGACGACCAATGTGGTGTATACAGAAGTGCTGAGAGGACTTAGAGATAGAGATGATATGGAGGTTGAGGATTGATTGATGTATATTGATGTACTTTTATATAGAGGACCGAATGTATAGTGCACTTTTAGATGGTGCAGTAGATTTTAGTTTTAGTTTTCTTGAAATGCTGCTCAAAATGTACATGTCTGTTTTAAAATCCACTATGATTGCGAATAAGTTAAGGTGCACGAAGTAGTGATTATTAGGATGAAGCCAAGGCCAGAAAGCCAAAAAGAGTGCGAAGCACTCTTTTTGGCTTTCTGTGCCTTGGGCAAAAGTGAATTATTGGGATGAAGCCAAGGCCAGGAAGGCAAAAAGAGTGCGAAGCACTCTTTTGCCTTCCTGTGCCTTGGGCAAACAGAATTATTAGGATGAAGCCTTGGCCAGGGAGCAAAAGGAGTGCGAAGCACTCCTTTTGCTTCCTGTGCCGAAGGCACAACGGGTGGTGGACTCGTCTATAAAGTAAGGGGGAAAGGTGGGAAGTGCTCGCTAGCTCCTGGCTTTCGCTTTCGCTAAAGGCCACATGGAGCTTTCGCTTAGCTTGGTTTGGAAATTTCTCGCGTGGTTTTTTCGAGTGCCGATCATACACTGTTGTCCCATTGTGTGATTGCGTGATTTGGTCACGTGACTGCGCAGCTGGTGCGCTGTAGTTCCCTAGATATACCCTCGAGCTCCAATCTTCGTTTCCTCTTTTCCCCACCACTGCTCCCTCTGCCACATCTTGAGAAAGTAATACTTTCTCAACATACTCAACTCTGTTTGTTTTTCTGCTTTATTTGGTAGATATATCTTTCACTGTTCTTGATTCCTGTAAGCCTATATAGTGTACATATTGAAACTATGATAAAAATTAATGATTATGTAATCAGATATCAGGCATTTTCGCTTTTTGACGTGTTTTTGGACCCTTTGGACCCCCCTGGACCTGGACCTGGACCCTGGACTGGCCATATCTTGGAGTTCGAAGCATAGTGAGTGTGATTGTTGTTTGTTACTGGCCCTGTATTCCATCTGGACTCGCGAACTCCTGTCGATTCAAGACGAACGTGTAACCAAGTCCTACTTCCCTGGCCATCTGTTCTTGCAGGTGTTCGCTGGTTGTTTCTGGACCTCTGGGTATACTACAGTGTAGAGATTTTGGATTGGCGGGGCACTTTTCTGTGCTAAGTTGGTCTGCTTGCAGCCTTCTTACAGTTGCCATCCTATCCTTCGGGATAATTTCTCGGACAGCTTTCAGCTGTTCTTAGCACTGTCATACGTCGAACTTCCAGGGTATTAGCTCATCCTGGAAACTGCTGGTACTTCTTCAGTCACTCTCGGCAATATTTGTTTGGATCTTTGGTATGTGATATTTTGCTGATATATATAATATGATGGCTTATCTTTGACACAGTGGAACTACAACTGTTGGAATTTGCTCTTCTCTCTCTTTGTTTCATATATCTTCTCCAATGTATGTGTTATTGACATATATATTTATTTTGACTGATATTTATTCTTGATAGGAATCCCTCCACTCCTCCTACCTCTCCTCAGCGGCACAGGCTGCTGCACGTCAGGCTGAGAGGAATCAGCGAAATATTGGCTCCCCTCCTGCACGTCGCCATCCTGCTCCTATAGCTCAACCATTAGAAAATGCTCCTCAAATGGTAGAATTAATTTTCTGATTTTCATAAGACATGTTCTGATTTGTTCATAGAATATTCCTCAGATCTTGGGAAATTTGAACCATGGTCCAATTCCCATGCAAAGGTTTCCTAATATGCCACGTCATGTTATCGAGCATCATGAGGCTCAACGTATGTGGCGTCTACACCACCACCACCACCCCTGGGCCACCTGTTGCTGCTGCCAGCCTTAGGACCTCCCTTTGGTTATATTCCTCCACCTGCTGCACTTCAGAATGAGTATGAAGTCGTATGGCAAATGTTGCTGCAGCCACAGTAAATAGTCATGAAGCACGCGTGCTGCCAGGCGAAGGCGTAATAATCCTCAACAACAACCATGCACCTCCTGCTCCTGCTCCTGCTCCTGCCCTGCCCTGCTCCTGCTCCTGCTCCTGCTCCCCTGCTCCTGCTCCTGCTCCTGCCCCTGCTCAGAATAACTTGGCAGCCTTTCATTGCTGCAGCAACAAGCTGCACAGGGACATAAATACAGCAGCAGCAGCTAGCTGAAATATTGCTAGGCATGCTCAGGATTATCGCATGAACGGCAGCAGGAAGAGGAAGCTGAACAGATGAATAGACAGAACTATGATCATACATGCATGGTCCTATTCACTATGAGGGTGCAGTTGGTCCTCACAATTTCAACAATCCCCAACAATACTTTGCACACCA